>APFE031181720.1:67423-104357 GCA_000404065.3 Pinus taeda
GGAGTACGCACCATCCCTTGACTTACAGAGCGTACAAGTACGCAGGTACAATGAGCTTGGGATGCGTACACGCAGGCAAGGTAGAGAGAACCTGCGTACCCAGAGATAAACATGATTTTATTGACTTTCTCTCTTTCTTGAAGTTTGATATGGAGAGCAGAGGTATAAGGCTTGACAAGGAGGATAGTATGACTGTTGATGGAGCCATACTAACTGCAGATAGTCATGGTGACAATTTTAATGTAACATGGGGTTCCCCTTCACTTACGTAAAATGGATTATGAGCTGTATAACTAACATTCCCTATAGCGTCTTGGTTAACGGTAGTGCATCCCATTTTTTCTCTCAAAAAGAGGACTAAGGCAGGGCTGTCCACTTTCTCCATTACTTTTCCTCCTTGTCATGGAGGGACTCAACAGGAATATAAATGAGGACATAGAAGAGGTAGATTACAAGGCATCAAGATAACAGATGATAGCAGGCTCACACATCTACTTTTTTTGGATGATGTCCTTATCTTTCTAAATGGAAGCATTGGTGACTTGACCAACATCAAATCCATTTTCTCTTTATTCATGTTGGCTATAGGTATGGTATTAAACGAAAACAATCAATGTTGACAGTGAAAACATGCACTCAGCATGAAATACAATTTGCACTTCATCGCTTTTGGTTCACACAATTGGGTCTTGCAGAAGGTTTGAAATATCTAGGGTACAAGTTAAAACCCTTGGGCTATAAGATTGCAAATTGGACTTGGCTAATAGCTAAGATGGAGAAAAGACTCAACATCTGGTATCTCAAGTATCTTTCTCGTGTCGCCCGTCTCACTCTCATAAAGAGTGTTCTAGAAGCCACACATGTGTACTAGATATCCCTGGCCTGGATCCCTAGAGGGAACCTTACTAGGATTCAAGCCCCTTGCTGCAGATTTTTATGAAAGGGTAGCCAGCCAGGCAAGATATTTGTTTGGGTCAAATGGGATGCTCTAATTCTGCCCAAAAAGTGGGGAGGATGGGGACTTAAAAAACTTGATGATTTCTCCACTGCTCTGGCTGCAAAGCTCAGATGGCATTTGCTCGCAACTAACAGCCTATGGATGAGAGTGACTAAATCAAAATACATCATCCCCCTTCAGATCCTGTACTAGATTAGGAGACCTATTAAAAGCACATTCGGGATTTCGACTATATGGAAAGATCTCATTAAGGCACTGGATCCTCTCAGGGTGGTACCCACCTGGAGAATCCACTCAGGACAAAGAGTACGGGTTGGTATTGACCCATGGATCGGGTGTGGGAATACACACAGTCTACCTGTAAACCTTCTACTGAAGCTTCGTGAACATGATGTCACTCATATTGCTCATATTGTTGATAGAGAAAAATCCACCTTCCTACATCAGGCCTGCGAAATAGCTCAATAACTTAGCATTCCCCCTCAATGGCACCAACTTTGGGAGGATTACACTCAGGCACTATCAGAAGCCCATATCCGCATATTTTATGAAGATGACGAGATTATCTGGGCCCTCTCAAAATTTGGAATATTCTCTCTAAAAGATGGATATTTGGTGTTGGTCGAGACAAGGAAGCCACATATTATTGAAGCATGGTGGAAACATCTTTGGAAACTGAAGGCTCCCCATGAACCAGATTTCTGATGTGGTGCATTTTACGAAATAAGATCCCTATTGGGGATAATCTCCTCAAACGAGCTCAATACGGGCCACACTGGTGCTACCTTTGCAAATGCAATAATGAATCCGTAAACCACCTTTTCCTTGACTATGTGGAAACCTGTAGGCTATGGGAATTGGTAATTCTGGATGTTTTCCCCCCCTGCAATAGGACCGCTGCATTTTTCGCTGAGGCTTGGACCACCTGGTTTACCACTGTTACCTCCCCCAAGCAGCACAACCTCCCAGCTCTGATTTGCTGGGCTATTTGGATCACCCTCAACATCCTCATCTTTCAGAACTTACCTACTCACTGGCCTATCATCATGGCCAAGGTGTTGGCTGATTATGATCTCATCCTGGAAGACCCTCCTCCTTAGAGACCCAGAATTATCATCCCCAAACACATTGACTACAGCAAGCCGTGGGCATACTTTGATGGGGCTGCACAAGAGAATGGTTGTGGAGGGGGGGTCATCTTACATATCTCTCCTCAACACTCTTTTAGCATACTAATGGGATTCAGAAGAGCCACAAATAATTTTGCAGAATTATCAGCAGCAAAACATCTTATTCATTTTGCATTGGAGAAAAATTACAGAGACTTACAATTATTTGGGGATTCCAAAATTGTTTATGATTGGTTGAATAGGACTACTAGATGCTCTACTTATTCATTGAGTCATATTCTGGAGGAGACTTTGAGACTGATTTCATTTTTTGACACATTTACTTGCAAACACATTTACAGGGAGCAGAACACAGCAACTGACAGCCTTTCTAAAGAAGCTGTGCTCCGGGAGCCAGGCACTTTGATGATCTGAGAACTGCTCGATGGAGCACACTATCAGTATTACTGTCAGCCTTTTATGGACATTAATGCATAAATTTACAGGGCATATGGTTTTTTGATTATGTACATATATATCATCTTTTGGATAGTTCTGGTATTATATCATTTGTATCTTTCAGTATTTTTTGGATCGTTACCTCCTTGCGTGGATCAAGGTAACAAAATTTTAGATCACTGGTCTCTTGATGATGACATCTGATCATTGACATGTTCAACATATGCATATGCATCTACAAAATGTAATTTCTTTCTTTAATGAAATTACGATTTTTCCTATGGGAAAAAAAGTTATATTAAATTATTAAAATAATATTATTAATTGGGGTCTCAATTAAAAGGAATAGTAGTTAGCAAATGTATTTACAAATCTCCATTTACAATATTTGACTTAATTAATAGAACTAATTGAATTCCCGTGAAGACGTGTAAGGATATCTGAAATATTTTTCTTTATGTTTTCTAACGACTCTTTTATTTATTGATGGAGAGATTTGAGTATTTAAAGGTATTAGCATATGTTTTTGTAGCTGTAAAAAAATTAAAATTTATATGTTCTAAAACAAATATAAATCTAACTTAAATATGGATTTAACATAAAATGAGATAAATCAAATTTCTTTATGTGCAAATTTATTTTACAATAGGTAATTTTTTATTATTTAAATAGTAATTTTTAAATACTATATGGATTATATAATAAGTATATTGAATTATTTTATCAATATACATTAAAATGATTTTTTTTTTTCTTAATATTTTTAAGTATATATTAATATTAATTCATATTAAAATATTGTATTAATAATTCATATTAGATATTTTATTCTATACAATATATAATATTTTTTTAAACCCATAGATATATATATATATATATTATATGAAAATATGATGTGTTAACATATTTTGAAAAGTCTAATGTTTAAACCCCTTACTAACATACTTACATATCTCCAAAATGGGTTGTAGAATGAGCCTCTCCGCTCAATAATATTTTTTGTTTTTATTTATTTATTTATTTTAATTCCTTGTAAGGCAATAATAAAGAATTTATTTTCTTAGTTAATTTTAGTTATTTTGATTGATATTCCAAGAAGTTATATATATTGAAAAGCTTATTTTTATTTTATAGTTTATGATATGGGAAATTGGAGTATTGGCAATGTGTTGACGTTGTTGAACCCACCAACATTCAAGGGATCTCCTCGATAAGAAGTCCCAACTAGACCTTAGACCATTTGGAGTAGGAATCCCAACAGTGGGTGGTAATGTAATGCCTTCACCACGATAGTGTGCAAAGATGAGTATGATAAATTTGGGTTGAGGAAAGTG
This sequence comes from Pinus taeda, assembly GCA_000404065.3. Classification (NCBI taxonomy): domain Eukaryota; kingdom Viridiplantae; phylum Streptophyta; class Pinopsida; order Pinales; family Pinaceae; genus Pinus; species Pinus taeda. Next base: position 71,287 of record APFE031181720.1, read on the forward strand.
TGTGACCTTGCGACGAGTCAAGTGAGATGCATGGGGGTTCTAACATAGACAAGGGAAAAGGAAGTGTGCCCCTTAGAAGCCTGTAATGGTATGCAGCCTGAAAGGAACACACGAGGGGAATGACATCACAAGTTAAAACGTGAAATAGTCCACAAATTAAATTGACAGGTTAATCTAACAACACACATTCAACAAGATTCATATAATTGTGTACAAAGTAGTTCATAAGGAAATGTGTAAGTTAAACAACATACATAACTAAAGAAACGAGAAGATTCTAACTACAATAACAACATATGCATGAAAGTGTGTTGACTCTGTTATTATTATTATTATAAGTGAAACTCCCATCCATACATACACCATTGACAAGCACTAGCCCCAATAGTGGAAAATTATAGTGAAGAAGACTTGCTCCTCCAAAGAAGTATACTCACTCTATGTTGTGGAGAAGCCAATGATCGCCACAATACCCCCAAGCCTTCTCTAAGCCTATGCCTAGCAAAAAGCTTAGCTCCCAAAAGCTTATTCTAAGATTTATGAGGTTCTATTTATAACAAAGGGTGGGGTAACCCTTGACATTCCCCTTTGTGACCTTTTGACTACCCTCATGAATCTTTAACCTCTTTGCAAATAAATCATTACATATATGATAACCTTTCATATTCCACTAATGACACTTGGAATTTCACTTACAACATATTTACAAATAATATTACATTTTCCACATGTACTCATGTGAGACAAAATAGGCTACAGGCAACCTAACAAGACAAAACACTATGACTCTAAAGTTTGGGGAAAGACCAACTTGAAAACCACCACTTGGTGCTTCTCGATCACGTAGTCATGCCAAGTTTGGTACTATGTGATGATGTCCCCAAACTGCTTGATGGTGTCTTTCTGATAGAGGACTCTTGCCTCCATAACATTTGAGTATATGGTCTTGGAACCTATATCCAACTTGTCTTGTATCATGTGCAGCATGGTGTTGAGCATGACAGGACCACCAATGTAATTTCACATTTTATGTACGTTGAGCTCCAAGTCATCCCTGGTGGCCTCTCACCTTAGCTACTCCATATACTTGTCTATATCTAGTCGGACTTAATTCTTATGTTTACCCTCAGTGACGGAACCCATTGAAGGGGTCCTATGTGTTCTCACCATGGGATCCAAACTCTTGTACAACCATCCATATGAGGCCTATATGTTGGTGACAAATGGGGTGAATTGCTCATAGTTCTAGATCGACATCTAGACCCTTTCTTTCTCCAACTCTACCTGAGGCTTCATCATCTTTAGAAAGTGAAGCAGGGCCCCTTTGTACCACATTTTCCACTCTTGCACATGGGAAATGGAAACATGTATGTCCCTAAGAGTTTTCACAAACATTTTGATCGATTGTTGTGGGCCATGCACATGGACAACTGCTTTACACATGGTGAATAAAATGTCATAGAGATTCCACATGGTAGTCTCAAGTGTTTATACTTCATTAAGTATCAGTTTCGTCATCTATTGCATTGCAAAAACAGCGCTCTGCTCTCTAAGTTGTTTTACCTCTTACATAGATTCTTGCAAGTTCTTTTCCATTTGTTCGTTCTCAACCAACATGAACTTAACATTAGAGTTTTGGCTCTTGCATAGGCCAAGGTGGCATCGCCAATGGAAACTGGATGTTATCTGACATATGACACTATCACCCTTTCCTTCCTAAATGTAGGTGACACATCATCATCTCGAAATTGTTTTCTCCATCCCCGTACAATCCTCTTCTACAACTCCTTGAATGAAATATTGTGCACATCCATGACTGGATCATCATCAAGGAGAAAAACCTCTCCTTTCTCTCTCAGGACTGGTTTTGACACTGGAGGTGGAAGAGACTGAGGGGTGACCTCAGGTGCTCTTGGCATGAGGTCGATGTCTTCATTCTATGGCTCATCTCCCAACTCCATGTCTATCATTTCAATATGTTTCTTAATATGTTGAGAAAGCTCCCGATCCAGCATCTATTCACCCTCTTCTTCCGCTGCCAACTATTTCGACTCCTCAACTTGTATGGGTGTTGTTTGTTTTGTCATCGTGCCTTTCCTTTCTTCTTCCTCCTATTTATGCTTCTCTTCCCTTTCTCTCCTTCTCAGCTCCAACTGTTCCTTCAATTTCTTCTATGTTTCATGCAAATTTTTTTCTACTTCCTCTAGCCTTTGGTTATCTTTATTCCTTCGCTATGCCCTCTTTATTTGTTGTTGCCTCTTTTCCTCCACTGCAAAAGCTTCTTTTTGAGTGACAGGATCTTCTCCCATCTTATAGCTTTGTTGAGCCTCTCAAATCTAAGAAATATTCCTCTTACCTTTGTCCTGCACCAGATTGTTGCTTTTTGTTGTTGTTGTTGTTGCTTCCTGCATTGTTACTGCCTGCAGAGTAGCCTTCCACACTATGGCTATACTACATGGCTCGTGGAGTTTGGAGGCATTGTAATAGTATCTCCAAGGGTCTTCCTTGTTCCAATCGAATGTCCTATGGGTCCATGGATAATACACCTTCACACAGTGGTTCTTACAAATACCGTGGGGATCATATGGATTGAAGTCTTTGGTGTTGAAATTGAACTTCAATATATCCTTAACTTCGACATCAACATCTTTAAAGCTCTTAACTTTGTACAATCTGATCTACAAGGGAAGGGTGGGCCATGGTGTCTTCTTATTCCTGTGTACTCCTGATGATAACTCTATGGAGAGGTGATATGAGACCTCTTTCATGATCAATCGTTCTATTTCATACCTTGGTAGAAAATGCACATGCTTCTCTCTGCCAAACACTTTGATGAAGGTTCCACTGGGTGAGGCATACCAATCTACAATGTGAAGTATCACCTCCATCACTTCTTGGGACATGCAAGGTGGATCGTTCTCAAAGATAAACATGTACAATGGGATGATGAAATGGTCAGTCAGCCTCTACATTACCCCTTGGTAGATGCATTTGGAAAGCAAATTTCAATAAATATTGACAACAGTCTCTTTCAGTGTCCATGTCTAGCTCATGTCAGGAAATTGGTGCTAGGCACAGATTGAATCCAGTAAGTATGCAAACATGTAGAATCTTGCTTTCTCATCCTTGGGTAGATTCTAGGCATTGGTCACATGGAATTTCAATTGATAAGACAACGAGTCTGACTAGTTGAATGCCCCTCCATCATTCACCAACTAGTCTAATAAAACTACCCAACCTTCAATAAAGGTCTCTGTGCTCTCTTGACCATATATTCACCATGAAAAGATGATTAAGAACTAGTAGTCATTCTTGAGATATTTTGTCTTGTAAACATGATTGGGTGTCTGTTTGAACTTTGATGACTATTTCACCCATCACTTGACTATATCCCTCATGTTCACCTGGTTGTGGGTGGCATAGAAAAGTGTGTCCATGCACCTCCCTAGCTGAGGTAGATGATACATCTGATGATAGTTATTTGCCGTAAAAGTGGAAAACTCTCTCCTGCTGGCACTACTTAATGTCATTATTCTTGGATCTGTGTGTGAGACCATCCAATTGATAATGTTTGCACATTTGGGAAGGTGAGGCACCTACATGAAACTTTGTAATATCTTGATCGTCGGATATTGATATAAACCTTTTAGTCCTCTAAGACCTCCTTGAAGTCCTCTGCAAATATATCCTTGATTTTTTGCCATGTCAACTTCATGCTCTTCTCAATGAATAGTTGAGTGTCTGCATAAACTGGAAAGTTAACTGACACTTGCTCAATTGCTTCCCTAGTACTACTCTCGATAGTTTCCTTTGGTGCATCTCTCTTGGAATCTATGTTAATTGTAACTACTAGAGATATTCTTAATAATTGTTGTACTTGGAGATAGAGAGGACACTCATGGCATGAAAATGTTAGATTAAAAACAAAATCACTTCAAGACAAGATCAAACAACACATTGGGAAAATGTTAGGAGGGATTGCGCAATCTTAGTTCACAGAGGTGACTGGCTTCCTACTAGAACTACACATTGTGTAGTCCCAACAGTTAGTGAGGAAGGCTTGCTGACTAGAACTACGCAATGCACAGTCCAATCTAGGCATATGCTAGGAGGGACTGTGCATTACGTAGTCTGAGTGGCTAGGATTGGGAGACTGACTCCTAGAACTACACAATGTGCCATTGGAGCCATGCCTAGGCTGCCTCTATGCAATTCTAGAAGCCTAGATCTACCCAAGAGGAGTGTGAAAACGAGAAAATATGAAGGATTGTTAGATGTTAAGTGCATATTTGACTGAGTGATTATGCATGCAAGTCAAACAACTCTCTCCACATGCATCATTGCAAAAACTGGGTAATGCATGTGACACTCGGGAAAGGAAATATAAAACTAAAAATAACACTTCTACAAGCTAAAACAAGTTAAAACTATAGAATTCATTCAATAAAACAAGTGAAACAATACTCTCACAAGCTAAAGAAGCAAAAGTGACAGAAGAAGCCGGAAAATAATAGAAAAGCAAGACCTACTCGAAAAAGTGACGTTGATCACACCGAAGGTTCCTTGATCTCCTCGAGAATGCCAGAGCTCCAATATAGAATGTGTAAATGAGCTCTAGTTGCACCAATTAAATAGATTTAATCAATTTAGTGTTTATGATGTGAAGGCCAAAATTCAAGGAAAAAGCGACACTTGGCGGTAGTTTCCAAAATAATTCAAGTGTCTCCTCTCGGGTACTCAAAACATATCGCTATTTTCTAGGGATTCTTCTTTACTCTTTTCTTTTTTTCTTTTTCGAGAAAATTTTCCATGCATTTCCCAGAGAGATTGTGCAGTTATGGGAAGGAATGGGCAACTCAGTGGTTCATGCACTGAGCAACGTCTGAGCAAGAGGCTTTTGCACAATTTCTGGGTTGAGTGGCTATGGGCTGCCTCTCAAGCTAAACGCAAATTACCAGCTGAAGGTTGGTTGTCAACTAGCTCTATGAAATTTTTGAGTTGAAGGCTCAATGTTATCTTGAACTGCACAATTCCTGAGAGGAAGGCTGGTTTCCCTCAAGGATTGTACAATTCTCTAAGGCAAGCCTAGAACTCGGTGGAATGTTAGTCAAGGGTCCGGCTTGTTGGTTAGCCAATACATCAAGTTAGAAACATAAGCCATGATGCAAAGATGAGGCTCAATCAAAGCACAAGTACCTGGGTCAGTGCAAGATGAGCTGCTATAAATTAGAAGGGAGGTTCGAAAACAAAGCATGGGGAAAATTTTGGAGGGTGGTTGTAGCCGCTACAACACAATGTAATGAAAATTTTTTCCAGAAGAAATTTGTAATTTAAAATAATACAAGATGTGGCAATGTACCTAAGCATGAATAGGTGATCACTTGAAAAACTATTGTAGCAAAAAATTTACTCTACTGAAATGTCTTTATATGATAAAAAAACAAAAGAGTGAATGGCTTCACAATTATTCTGAAAGCTAATATGAGAAAGAGGGTTCTACCTCAATGAGGGTAGCATCAACATTATTGGCAGTTCCTGAACAAAATCTAGGGCACAAGCCATCCTCAATGCATTCCAATTGGTTTTCCAGTTGTTTCATTTTTAGTTTCATTTCATTTATCCTAAAAAATATTTCATCTTTAACATCATTTCCTTCTAAGAGAACCTTTCCAACCAGAGCCTTCATCAAGATGTAAAGATCAATAGTATGAAGATAGTCATTTTGGTGTCCCCCAGCATGCTTTTGTCTAGAACCGATGCTACAATTTCCAGGATGATGTTTAATTATGAGTGGTAATCTGATTCCTAGATGAATTCCTCCTTACCTTCTTGAAGCTTCTATTGTGTATAAATGACAAGAAATTTGACACTAGTAATGAAATCCAACTCAAATCAAGAGACAAAATTTTCTTCTACTATTATGGGGAAAGGAAAACACACAATAGAAACACATGAAATAACATGAAACCATAAAAACACAAGGAACAAAATGATTTTATAGGGGAACCCAACTCGAAAAAACCCCTAAGCTTATTTTCATTAATTCAAATGAGAATATGGATCAATTACAATGACAACTTCACACATGAAGCAACACCTGGACTGCAATATTGATCTCTTCTTCATTGACCTACTCTGACCAATACTTAGCCAAATTAGGCCTCTACTTTCCTCCTATTTCCTTGCAGAATCCCAGAGGAAATTATCCCCTAAAAAAGGAGAATTCCCTATTTTGTTGCACACATCCTAAAGGAATTGACCACCTTTGTCCAATGCAAAACTTGTACATTCAACTAGTATAGAATTGACATTTACAATGTGCCTTTTCCTCGATTCCAACTAGGAAATTATAATTTCATGCATGATTGGGTTTATTTTTAGTAAATTGATCCATTAACTTAGAGATCAGTGAATTAGCAATTGTTATAACTACTCAGCTGAACTCCTACTGACTCAACTAATTACTTGAACTCAGATAACTGAGTTTAACTAACAACAAATCCACTACATTTCTAAATCTTAGCAATAAAATCATGCACAACTCTACTTCTAGCCTATAAACTCGAATTTATTGATTTAACTAGGAGACAAATCCATGTCAGTCCAACTAACTGCAATCCAAGTAATCTTATTGATGTGGAAAATCAGATTTCTCCATCTGATTAAGGCACAAGTCAAATGAAACCCTTTCTTGTTACAATTATAGCACTCCCGCTTAGCAAGAAAATTATTCTGCACAACCCTGATCCTGCTCTAATGTAGGAATGTATTGTAACACAATTAAACCCCCCCCTCACTCTTTCTATTTCTATTTGCAAAAATTGCAACTGGGAAGCATCCAAAATATTGAATGAGTTGTGTCTATCAACTGCAACTATCTCCTAAGTCTCTAAAACCTACTAGCTTGCAATTGTGACTGGAGATCTAACTACATCATCTGACGCTGAAACTTCTGCTGTAACTGAATATTGTGGGCCCTTATAGCAACGGTAATGATCTATGGGAAGAGTATATTGTGACTATTGTTACCCTCCTATGCACCCTAGTAAAATCTTTGCAACTTTGGGACTAAGGCTTTACATCACCCCACCTCACTCCTAGAGGTATAGTTGCATGCATGGTGAAATATACCTCTAGCTTGTAGATATTTTAAACTTAAACACCAATTTGTTTTACTTGTCTAGTAGCAACATGCTTCAAAAAATCCTTCCCTTTACAGAACAACACATCATATCCATGGTCTTCAAGTACAACTACACAAACTATATTTTTCTTTAGACCAAGCACATACATTATATCCTTTAGATGAATAAGGGAGCATGAATCCCTCTTAAAGGTGATAGTGGAAAACCCTATGGTACTATACTTTCCATCATCTTCCAAATCTATGTGTAATTGTAGGTCCTTCTCCTTTAGTCTCCTAAAGAGATCCTTAGTTCTTGTCATATGATACGAGGTACCAAAGTCTAGGTACCATTCACTTCCTCTTATTGTTCTTACCATGCAAGCAATGAGGGTGAAATCCAACACAAATTGTGATGCAAGATCATCTCCTTCTGCTCCTATTGCAGGCTCCTTACTAGATTTCTTGTGTGGACACTTGGTTGCATAATGTCCATATTCATGGTAGTGAAAGCATCTAATTTTACTAAGATATTTCTTCTTTCCATGGATCTCGATGGATTATGCCTCATCTTGGGCCTTCTCATTGTTTGTATTCTTCACTTTACCAACTAGAGCACAGACTTATTCCTCATGAGATCTGGATGTGACACCATCTCTAATGTTTCTTCTAATCTCCTCCTGCACCAAATCAGAAAAAAGTCTCTCAAAATTTGGAAGCTTGTCTCCTTCCGTTCCTATTGCAGGCTCCTTACTAGATTTCTTATGTAGACACTTGGTTGCATAATATCCATATTCATGGCTATGAAAGCATTTAATTTTACTAATATATTTCTTCTTTCCATGGATCTAGATATTTTGCCTCATCTTGGGCCTTATCGTTGTTTGTATTCTTCACTTCACCAACTAGAGCACAGGCTTATTCCTCATGAGATCTAGATGTGACACCATCTCTAATGTTTCTTCTAATCTCCTCCTGCATCAAATCAGACCAAAGTCTCTCCAAATTTGGAATCTTGTCTCCTCCATTAACTAGATCCTGATTGTTGTGCTAGGACTTCGGAAGACCAAGTAGAACCAAGCTCACAAAGATGGTGGGGAGTCTCTGCTACTCCTCCAAGTTCATCTCTAGTCTAAGTGAATCTGGATTGGTACTCAATAATGGTTTCAATTTTTTGCATTCAAATGTTCTTGAGATGATCCAAGTCGATATTGGTGGCCACCTGCCAATTCCACTTGGACCCCCACCACTATTTCTTTTAGTTTTTAGTTTCCTTAATTGTAGCACAATTTAATATTTTTAGTAGTTTTTTCGGGTCCTAAACTTTCGGATCCGTTTTGAGGTACTAAACGATGTTTTTTTGGTAATCGACTGCCAATAATTTTTTTAATCTAAAATTTGATTTATCGTCGTAGTCCTCAGAGAGATCTTTCCAACGGGGTATCATACGCGTCAAACGGAGATAATATGACCAAGTCGCGACCCTGGGAAGTTGGTTGTCTAACTAACACCAATGGGGCCCATAAAATCTTGGTGTTACATCTTCTCAAGTTAGGGTTTTGGTTGTTTAGAATTTTCTCTTATTGTTCAATAAGAGCCTCATTGTAATGCATTTAAGAGGCATGTAGCCACCACCTCTCTTCTCAGAGATAAGCTACCATTGCTTGAGCTAGTCTTATTTCCATTCTGTTTGTAAGCATATTTCAGTATTTGGTATTGATGAAATGAGGTGTTATTTCTATTGCATCTTTGTATTTATGGTTATATTTGTAATTTGTTGCATTCCTGTTTAAATCTGGATTAGTGGTTTCAGAGTAGACTGCTCTTTCTCTATTTTTCTTTGCATCTCCCTGATCAAGTCAGGAGATAAGGAGTTAGGGCTTGAACTGGTCAAACCTTTGCAAGACCAGCCTTGCAAATCACGACGACCTCCCATGGCAGATGAAAAGAAATATGAGGGGGCAGGAGATCTTATCAAAATTTTGTTCGAAGAATCCATCGAGCGATAAAGGAACACGATGATGGACAACTTTGCTTAGATCCTTCAACGGCTACCCAAGGGCAACGCATCTACTTCCGGTAGGTACTCTGGAAGCGCCACACCCTTTAAGGTAGAAATTAACTTTGACATTCCCATATTTGAGGGTTAGATAGATGCAAACGCTATAGATAAATGGTTAAATCTGCTAGAAGGATATTTTTTTTTTCATGATCTTTCCAACCGGGAAAAGATCACTATAACACTTCTCAAAGTAGCCCGCCACATCAAGGACTGGTGGGAAACCTATTGTGAGCAAAAGGATGAAAGTATGAACTCACTGTTTTCAGCGGCACCCACTTGGATCTCATTCCGGGATGCCATCAAGGAGTAGTACTACCTTGTCGGGAGCTATGAAGATAAATACAGAAAGTGGACAATGCTACAACAAGGAAGGGACCAAGATGTGTCGTAGTTTACCAATGTTTTTCATACCCTTCACACGACGTTGGGTATCAAGGATTCTGAGAATCATTTGGTTCTCAAGTACCGCGACTGCCTGCACAGGTGCATCCAGGATAAGATGGAATTCTTGGACATCTCCTTCCTCGACACAGAATACTAATATGTCGTCAAGATTGATCAAAACTTTAAACAGAAGAAGCGAGACTTTGGATCTGAGCATCTGAAGTAAGGGAAAGGTACCCCCAAACTGTAGAACAAAGGACAAATCCAAGGCGAGGCAACTCAGGACAACCCGCCAAAGCCGCAAACAAAGAAAAACATCTCAAAGCTGAAGAAGGACACAGGAAAGTGGTGTGAGTTCCATAAGAGCTCCATTCACAACACAAGTGAGTGCCATGCCAAGCAGTCACTGGTGGCTGAGCTAAAGGCTTCAAAATTAGATGCATGTTCCGACTCTGAGTTAGAACCCTCCGAGGGGAATGACAAAGGGAAGAAAATTATCGATGCAAAACCCAATGCCACCATTGCCACCACGAATATCCAAAAGGAGGAACCTAAAGATTGAGAAGAGGAGGAGCACCTCTTCCACTCCCAAATGTGAGTAAAGGGTTCCCTGCTATAGGTCATTGTTGACAGTGGGAGCAAAAAGAACCTCATTTCAACAAATGTCATGATGCAGCTAGGCTTACCGACCACAGCACATACACAACCGTACACCATTGGGTGGCTTCACCAAGGAAGGAATATTGGTGTGAGCCAGCAGTGCTACCTTCCATACAACATCAAGTCCTTCACAGATGAGGTATTATGTGATGTTTCTCCCCTTGATGTTTGTGATCTATTATTGGGCCAACCATAATTATGGAAGTGACATGTTGTGTATGAGTCAAGGCCTCGTGTTGTTATTGTTACTTTCGGAAATAAGTTGTACCAGATATCGAGGGTAGCACTACCTACCACCATCTCTTTGGTTACTACAAAAAAATGTGATAACCTCATTTCCAAAACCAGGAAATTTGTTTTCCTAATGACACGTCCTTAGGGAAAGAAGAAGACGGTGGTCACGACCTCCAGACAAGTCCCCTCCGCATGACAACAACAGATGGACAAGGTCATGGAGGAGTACAAGGACATCTTCACCTCCCCCGCAGGGGTGCCTCTGCACTGTCAGGTCAAGCACTCCATCGATCTGACCCTAGGTGTGCCGTTGCCCAATTGACCAATCTATCGGCACTCCATTTTGGAGAATTATGGAATCAAGAGGCATATTCAAGAGCTGCTTCAAAAAGGTCACATCCATCTGAGTTCAACACCCTGTGGGAGCTCGATCGTGTTGGTATAGAAGAAGAATGGGACTTGGAGACTCTGTATTAACTATCGAGCACTGAAGAAGATCACTGTCTGAAATAGGTACCTGATCCCACATATTGATGACCTTCTGGACTAACTAAAGGGGGGAAAATATTTTAGCAAGATCAACTTGAAATCAAGATATCACCAGGTACAAATCGAACCCTCTGATGTGTGGAAGACTACCTTCAAAGCAAAGGAGGGCCTTTTCGAATGGTTGGTTATGCCTTTTGGGTTGACGAATGCTCCTACAACCTTCATGAGGTTGATGGATGACATCTTGTAGCAATTTGCCAACTCATTTGTAGTGGTATACTTGGATGACATCCTGATCTTTAACTAGAGTTGGGAAGCGCACCTCCACCACATCTGACAAGTTCTCCAAACACTGCGACAACACAAGTTATTTGCCAATTTGGAGAAATGTACTTTTGGCATGACCCAAGTTCAGTATCTAGGATACATTATTGATGAACATGGGGTGCATGTGGATCCAACTAAGATCCAATTCCTTCGGGATTGGCTAGCTCCAACGACTCTAATAGAGCTCCACAACTTTCTGGGTCTTGCCAATTTCTACCGCAGGTTCATGTTGGAATTCTCTCATATCAATTGGCCCTTGAGTTAAGTCACAAAGGGAGGAGAAAAAGCAAAATTCTTTTGGTCTAAATCTTAACAAAGGGCATTCACAGAGTTGAAACTTGCCTCTGCTCTACACCAATGCTCACATTACTATACTTGTAACAACCATTTGATATCGAGACATATGTCTCTGACTATGCTATTGGGGCTATCCTTACTCAATAGGGGCATCTAGTGGCATATCATAGTGAGACATTTTCTGACACAGTCCAAAAGTATCCCACTTATGACAAAGAGATGTATTCCATTGTGCAGTCTGCCATCAATGGAAGCATTACATTTTGGGGAAGGAAACGGTCGTCCACACAAACCATTGGCCCCTCTAGTTCATACAGATGCAAGGGAAGTTGCAGAATGATCATCATCATAAGTGGTCCACATACATGCAATAGTTCCATTTGAATATTAAGCATAAGAAAGGCAACACCAATAATGTTGCATATTGCCTCATCCAACCATTGATCATGACGTTAACCACCGTGCTCAACTCTTGTGGGCACGAGAATTCTGATTAGCCATTTCTCTACAAAAGTGGCCCAGAATTCAGCCACACATACTAGATGCTCTTGGAGGGTCAACAAGTTCCAGGTTCTAACCTCCAAGATGCCCTATTATGCCACCTGGGACTCCTTTGTGTTCCTTCAAGCGAGCGTGCCAAGATGATTTGGGAAGCACACTATTGTCGAGCAACTGGGAATTTCGGGGTCAAGAAAATGGTGGCAATACTGTATAAGTATTTCTATTGGCTGAATCTTCAACAGGATGTTGGGAATTACATCAAATCCTACACTGCTTGTGCCATTGCCAAACCGACCATCAAGAAGAAATTCCTCTATAGTCTGCTACCTACCCTTAGCTGACCTTCAGAATCCATCTCCATGGATTACGTGTTAGGCCTTCCTTTTACTAAGCATGGAAATGACTGTGTTTTTTTGGTCATCGACAAATTCTTGAAGATGGCCATTATGGTTGCCTGCAAGAAGAATATCGCAGTGGAATCCATTTCTAAACTCTTATTTGAACGAGTGTGGGTACACTTTCAGATCCCAGAGTCTATCATCTCAGATCGGGACATCAGTGCTCCACAGTGCATTTTGGTCAAGTCTCTGGTCGATGCTGGACATAAAGCTTACTAACTCCAAAGCTTTCCATCCCCAAACTGATCGCTAGACAGAGGTCATCAACAGGATGATCGTACACATTCTGCGCATGAAAAACTCAAAAAATCCACGCACATAGCAAGAGAGCCTCCCCTATGTCTAGCACAGCTATAACCGGGCTCTCCACAACTTGACTAGCCACAACCCTTTTTAGGTGGGCTTGGGATTCCAACCACTATGTCCCATTGTTGTGGCCATGCCATTTGCAGCTACTTAGGCAAATTCAGCTCATGTCCACTGAAACCAATAAGGCAAACAAATTCATTGATCACATCCAACATATCTGCCAGTATGTCCATGATATTATGGAGAAATCAAATGCCAAGTACAAGTAGAAACATGATCAACATCGGGTGCCACACAAGTTTCAGGTGGACGAAAAAGTCTTGCTGCATTTGCAAAAGGAACAGCTTACCGGAGCCTGTCAGAAACTCAAACCACTCTGATATGGTGCTTGCACCATTACCAAGGTTGTGGGAGAAAATGCATTTGAGCTCAACATTCCCCCATTCCTTGGCCTGCACCCAGTGTTCAATGTGAACCACCTTCAACCATACTTCCCACCATTGCTAGACAAATCAGACATTGCATAACAACTCACACCTACAGAGTTAGATCCAGATTGCATGGAACAAGCCACAATTGATCGGATCATGGACACACAGATCAGGCACACTTGCTAGTAGAAGATCCAACTGTATCGAGTTGTCAAAGCAGGCCAACTCCTTCACCAGGCAAGTGGCTCACCATGGACCAAGTTCAACAGAAGTTTCCTCATTTGATGGATGAACTCAACGCAACAGGGACCATTGCTTCCTATGGGGGGAGGAATTATCCCGGTGGATATTGGTGGCCACCCTCCAATTCCACTTGGACACCCACCATTTCTTCTTTTAGTTTTTCAGTTTCATTAATTGTAGCACAATTTTCTATTTTTAGCAGTTTTTCAGGTCCTAAACTTCTGGAGCCATTTTGACGCCCTAAATGACGTTTTTGGGAAATATACCACCAATGATTTTCTATTTAAAATCATCTTTTCCATCTTAGTTCTCAGAGAGATCTTTCCAACAGGGTAGCATACGCGTTAAACAGAGATAATATGACCAATTTGCGACCCCGACGGGGCCCATAAACTCTTGGTGTTACATCTCCTCTAGTTAAGGTTTTGGTTGTTTAGGGTTTGCTCTTATTGTTCAATAATAAAAAGGCCCTTGAGCCTCATTGTAACACAGTTCGGAGGCATATAGCCACCACATCTCTTCTTAGAGATAAGCTACAATTGCCCGAGCTAGTCTTATTTCCACTCTGTTTGTAAGCATATTTTAGTATTTGGTATTAATGAAATGAAGTGTTATTCCTACTACATCTTGGTATTTATTGTTATATCTATAATTTTTTGTGTTCCTGTTTAAATCTGGATCATGAGATTATCTTTCAATGCTAATTTCCTAGCATCCCTACTGCTTTTGAATTATTCTGTGAGGGTTTTCCACATTGCATAAGCAGTCTGCTTGCCATGCAAACTCGAAGTGACGTGATATTTGATACCTTCCAAGATAATCCTCTTAGATTTTACGATGTCGTTCTTTCTTTGTGCTAACTATTGTGCATCTAATGTTCCTAGTTTTGGAATATCAATGTGTGTATATTCCCATACTCCATTGTCATCAAGGATAACTTTCATCCTATCTTTCTGATCAGGTGCTCAAAATTAAGCTCAAAACTCAAAGTGGCAGAATCTTGATAAACTTAGCTTCGGATCAGAGTTCTCATCATACTAATTCCAATGGTGCGAATGACACTCAAACCCGAGCTCATATGAAGAAGTTAGAGCAAGTAAAATTTCAGGTTTGACTTGGACATATGGTAGGAGAAGATGACGTGGCAAGACTCTTCAGGGAATGGGGAAGTGCCAAGTGGTAGGCAACCATTGGTTCCACATTTCATAAATCACATATCGCAGGCAGGTTGGCGTTAAACAATTGGCCGCAGAACAAGCTAGGGTGTGATGCGATAACAGAAATTGACCCCCAACATACCGGGTTGTGATGCGATAATTGCAATTGCAAATTACACAGTGTAGAGTCCTGCATATATGTTACCCCCTGACTCCATCGATTTCGATTTGTGATGGATCCTAGACGCACTGAGATTATGGGTTTCAATTGATAGTTTTGTCGGGTCTTCCATTTATCACAATCGCAAATTTCCCACACCACGTTCACAAACCATAAGACCCGCTGGTTCTCACCGATTATGATTTGTGATAGATTTGTCAGTTCTGATAGCTTATGGCTACCACACGACAAAATTTTCACCTAGTTAGCGCTTTTTGGAGCGAAATTGTAGGATCATGCTGAAAATGGTGCGATTTGTGGAGCGAGTATTGGGAAAACTAGAAGTGGTCATAACTTCTTCAGTTTTCCACAAAATGGGATGCAAAAATAGTCTAGATAGCCATTTTTGGACATTCTACACTTATTGGATGAGGTTTCAGAAGCATTTGAGCATTGTACACACATATTTTTAAACTTTTGACCATAATAGAGAAGCCCAAGCCATTGGAAGCTGGACCAAGGAGACGTAGCCTAGGAGGTGTTATCACTCAGGTTGTTCCCTACCTTCTAGAAGGAATACGACTGAGGTAACCACTAATCAATATTTTAGCTACAGGTCCTAGCCTACCTGCAACCAGAGAGGGCTCTCTCTTTGTAATCTAGCTTTATTTGTTTGTATTTTAGGCTAGCTCATAAGACACAAGTTTTGTTTGATGTTTGGAAGGTGACATTCAATAGAGCAAGGTAGCAATCTGTGAGAAGCTCATACCATTGGGTTGATGGAGTCTAAGTCAATAAACTTCTAAGGACAGTTTCTTTGGCAAAAAGCAACTTACAGAGCAAGATAATTAAACATAGAAAAATCTTTGAAACTGAAATAAGATGAAATGGAGTCAAAGAATGAAAGGCAGTCAAGAATCTTTCATTTTGTTAACAGAGAGAAATTGCATAAACATTATCAGGGAGCATTTAAGAATTTCTTGATAACATTTTAAATGGAAAACCAGGGAGACAAGAGAAATTAAGAATTATTGCCTATGCTAGTCCTGTAGAAAACATTTAAAATTGCAGGAATTGAACACAGAGTACAGTGAAGTAAACTCTGGGTTATTCTTTTTTCTTGTAACTTAGAACATGATACTTAGTTGATAAATAAAGAGAAACACAGTAACATAAGAGTTAAGAAGACTTATTGATCCATGCATTAACATGAGAATTCTGTAATTTATTCTTTTGCCATCGATTCCACACTCAGTCAGTTCACCAGCAAAGCATTCCAGCAAGTTTATTTCTGAAGAGTTCTCAAAAATATACAGCGCAAGTCCAAAATGATATTCACCAACCAACTGCCTTGGTACCAATGCAATAAATGAGATGAGTCCTTCTTGACAAGACAAAAAGTAATGATAACGTTGTTTCTACAACCTCAAACTACCTACCCAGCCTAATACACCTAACATATTTTCTTCCTTTGGATTGGGTACACTTGAACTGGCAAACCCTGATTGTCCTCTTTTTTCTTTTAACTGTCCTCCTATCTAAATGTACCCTTATCTCTTCCAAGGGCCCAGATTAAGCAGTTGGGCTCCTTAAATTCTCTACCTAGCTACACACCTGCCAAGCTTGAACTGCTTGGACAAATATTCTTTCTCTATTCTACAACAACAATTCAAACATGGCATGGTCCAGATTGAACTGTTGGGCCATCCATCGTGTAATAAGCAACAGTACCTCCACATGGTGAATTTGTAAATAAGATAGCAGTGGCATTTTGACTGGCCACTTTCCTGGTCTTTGGTTTGGGGTTCATTTTTTTTTTTTTTGACCAATTGATATTCTTGCCCTTTGATTATTCTTTTAAGGCATACCATCTTTTCATTTTTTAATTTTCTTTGTCTGCATACAAAATATGGAACCTCTGCAGCATGCAGGGATGAACATATTTAGCACTTCCACTGTCAATCATGAAAAATGAAACCTATTGGTATAGGAATCTAACAGTGGCTCCACTTGGGGATGGCTTTTCCTAGTGAAAGGCCAAGAACAACAGGTCAGATTGCCTTATTTTTCAATTCTTGCTGTATTCTGAAACTTTCTTGTCTTGGAGGTCTTTGATGTGAATCTTTGTGATCTGTATGGAGTACTTCTTAAGCTGATTTGTGCAAAATTGCAGCTTTGCTTCTTGTTGGCTTCTCTTAGTGCTTGTCAGTCATCTTTCTACTTCCCAATATTTTCCTCTAATTTCTTGTGGCAATTTAAAACATACACCAAACTTGGTGCAATTCCTTGACTTTTTCATCAAAATTTGCTGCATTTGGTTCCCTATCTAGCTGTTGTAAATGAAAAATGCTGAAAAATACAAATATTTATGTACAATATGCAGTTGTGTTATGTTCATCTAAGGGGATCAAAATAATTTTTGAGCATTCTCCCATTGACTAGGCCTTCTTCAGTATTTGTGCCATCCAAACTCTTCAGGAAATAGGTGTTGTTACCTTGTACAACCTGAATAACAAAGGGGCCTCTCCAAAGGAAATCAAATTTTCCATGTTTTCCTTTGTCTTCCCTCTTGGAGTCCCATTTTAGCACCTTGTTTCCTATGAAAAAGTCTTCAAATTTTGTTCTTTTATCAAAGATCTTCTTGATTTTATCTTGTAGTGTCTCAGTTTTGTGATACACTTCTTCTCTTGTCTGCTGCAAGTGAATAGTTTGGTTGATCCTTCTCTGAATGTCATTGGGCTTTGCTTGTATTTCTTGCAGCAACTTGATCACAAGGATTCCTAAAGAAGAGGGGAATCTTGCCTCCATTCCATAAATCAACTCATATGGGCTTGTTCCAATGGATCTTTTGGTGGTCAATCTATCTGCCCATAATGCATTGACAAGTTTTTTGTGCCAATTCTTTTTATTCTCTTCTAGGACCTTTTTGATAATGTTGACGAGGCTTTTGTTGGAGGACTTAGCTAGACCATTACCTTGAGGGTAGTAGGCAGTGGAATGACCTAGGGTAATATGGTATTTGTGACAAAAACTGATCATTCTTTTGGACTTAAAGGCAGTTGCATTGCCTGTAATGATCTTTTCTAGACAGCCAAATCTAGATAGGATATTGGTTTCTAGGAATTGTATGATGATTGAGTCATCAACTTGCCTACAAGGTATGGCCTCTATCCACTTGGTAAAGTAACCTGTGGCTGTCAATCCATTTATGCTGGCCAGAAGATGAAGGGTGGATCTCTCCAATGAACTCTAAACCCCATTGTTGAAATGGCCTTTCAGTTGAAATAGGTTTGAGGGGCAGGGGTAGTAGCTTTTTCTTGCCTTCAAAGATTTGACATTTATGGCAAGACATTACAAATTTTGTCACATCAACAAACAAGGAGGGCCAATAAAATCTAGCCCTTAGGATTTTGTGAGCTGTTGATTTCCAATACAAGTGTCCTCCACAATCCCCTGCATGAAATTCCTCGAGGATTTTGTTAGTTTCATCCAATGTTAGACAATTAAGCAAAATATCTTCATGATTTTTCCAAAACAACACATTATCTATTATACAAAACTTTGAAGCTTTCATTTTCAAGAATCTCTTTTTGGTTCTAGATAACCCTAGAGGAGCTTGTAGGTTTAACAATACAGAACATATGTCAGTGTACCAGGGTGATTGTAAGAAGGCTTGATTGATCTGTGGAGTTGCCATCTCTTGTTCGTTATCCAGTTCATTGATGTCAAGGGCTTGGAAGTTGGTTTCGGTCATTAATTTGGCTAGCCCTTGTCCTTTTATAAGTTTTGTTGGCTTTATTTCAATGTCACATTCTAAAATGTTGGCTATCCATTTGCCCCTTTTACCTTTAATTCCTTCTTGAGTAAGAATATCTTTAACCACTACATTTGGAACATAGGCAATTATGTGAGAGTACAAGATATAAATTCTAAAATCCTTTATGGCCTTCACAAGGGCATATGCCTGCTTCTCCATGATTTGGTATTTGAGTGGGGCATCTCTAGGTGTTTTGCTGAAAAAAGAAATGGGTTTCTCATGTCCTAAATCATCTTTTTGTAATAGGATAGCAGCAATAGTATGCTCAGATGCAAAGGAAAAGATTATAAATTTTTTATCAAACCTAGGACTTGTAAGAACAAGGGTTCTTGTCAAAGCTATCTTGATTTCTTCAAAGGCTTACTTTGCTTCTATTGTCCATTTGACTTTAGAATCTTTCTTGAGTGTATTATTCAACAGCCTTAATAGCTCAGCCAAATTGGGAATGAATATTCTCAGGAAGTTGATCTTGCCTAGAAAAGCTTGTAATTCTTTGATGTTTCTTGGATGAGGAACTTGAAGGATAGCTTGAATTCTGTCCAGATCAATTCTTATACCAACTTTTGAAATTATGTGACCTAGGAGTTTGCCATCTTCTAGGCCAAACAGTGATTTCTTTGGGTTCAATGATATTCCATATTTTCTACAAATTAGGAACACTTGTCTTAGATGTTTTAAATGTTCTTGGTCTGATTTTGAGAAAGTAGTAAGATCATCAAGATATATGACTAAGAAGTCATGGATCTCCTTAGCAAAGGCTATGTCCATTGCTCTCTAAAAGGTAGCTCCCGCATTTTTTAGTCCAAAAGTCATTTTGACATATTTGAAGGTTCCCCAGGTTGTTGTAAAGGCTGTTTTCTCTTGATCATCTGGGTGAACTAAAATCTGATTAAATCCTGAGAAGCCATCTAACAATGAAATCCTTGAAGCCCCCACTACCCTTTCTAGGATATGATCCATTTTTGGTAAGGGGTAGTGGTCTTTGAGAGAGACTTTGTTCAAATTTCTCAAGTCAACACAAAGTCTTATCTCTCCAGTTTTCTTTCTAGTGGGTACTAGATTCGAAATCCATTCCGAAAACCTAATGGGTGTAATTATTCTAGCTTGGTACACTCTTATGACTTATTTTTCCATTAGGGGAAGGAGGACTGGATTAATCCTCCTCAGCTTTTGTTTAAAAGGTTTCTGATTTTCTTTCAAGGGTATTGTATGTTGGATAACAGAAGTGTCGTAGGATTTGAGGTCCTCATAACTCCATGCAAAAACATCTTGGAACTCTTTAAATAACTCAATGTATTTAAATTTTTTGTCAGGAGGTAATGTTTTGGAAAGTTTTATCATTTTAGGATTTTCTGTGGTCCCAATGTTACAGTCCTCAATTTCTATATTTAGGGGTTGCATTTTTGGCTTTCTAGGAATGTCGTTTGAGTCAAAAATATCTTCTAAGGGAGTTAAACCTGTGGGCAGGAAATTATCCTTTAGCTCGATCACTTCAGATTCTTCCTCAATCATTTCACAAAAATCTGTTTGTTTTAGCTTTTGTAAATTTGTACAGTCAAAGGTTGTTGGATGCAAAATCAGATTTGCTGTTTCAGCTGATATCCCTGGCTCAACTTTATCGATTTGTTGTTGATCATCGATAGTGCTTGTGTCTATGTTTATACCTGAGTATTCTTCTTTTAATGTTAAGAAATTATTTATTTGGGGGTCATTCTCAAATACTTGCCAGTTTTTTACATTATATGGGACAACAGGTTTGTGTTTGATCTCAGCAGTGAAGTGGTGATTGGGCTCAAAAGGAAGTTTACAAGTGCTGGCAAAAGCTGCCAAACTATGTGCATGTAAGTTATGACTTATTGGAATTTTAGTGAGCTGAAATTCTAAGAAGCTGTTGAGTAATTCAGTTGCTGCCCCTCTGTAAGACCTTAGCCTGATATCGTTTGTAACAAAATTTCCCTTCATCTGTTGTATAATTAAATCAGAGTCCCCTAGAATTGAAATCTTAGTTGCGCCTAGACTTCTAATTTGTTTGAGACCCAATAGAAGGGCTTCATATTTGGCCATGTTGTTTGTACATCTAAAATTTAGCCTATATGCATGACCTCAAGCATGGTCATTTTGTATGTTGTGTATCCAAACCCCTACCCCTGCTCCTAATTTATTCACTGACCCATCAAACTCTAAGTACCATAAGATTTCTTGGTCATGAATGGCCTTAATAGTTTTGGAAGCTTGTTCGGAGGGCAGGTTTGGCTTTTGTGACTCATATGATATGTCATTTTGCTTTGTTGTATCAATCATGTCAACAATATTTTGGTTTTGGGCACTAGATTGTTCATTGATTCTTTCTGTTTGTGTTGTTTTTAGGAGCTTGACATTAGTTTTGGGACACATGTCAGCATTGTATAAGATAAATGAATCCATGTTAGAGTGAATAGAATAGATGGGGAAGTTTTGGGGCTTTTCTTGACTTCTAACCACATATTTCATCAATGTTTCTCGGTATAATCTCTTTGGCTAGCCAAAGATGGAAATTGTGGCATAGGACATGTCTAGCTATAAAGATCCTTGTAGTTTAGCACCCCAAGATCTAGACAAAAGCATACCATACTTAGGTGGGATATCAGCTACCAACACATCCATCAAGATGGTTTTAGCTCGATATTGGACTAGAGAAACACAAAGGTCTTTGATTAGACCTAGGCACTTGACCTGGCTGGAATCAAACGAAAACAAGTCCTTATAGGGCCTTGTGATGTCTAGATCTAGCTTTTCCATCACAGATTTAGGCATTAGGTTATGGGAAGCCCCTGAATCAAACATTGCGTTGTGCAACACTTTGTCATGAATGTTTAAGCTCACATAGAATGGAGGAACTCCTCCATCTACTGATTTACCATTGACTTCTGGACCAAAAATCGGTTTTGGTTGATCATCCAAAACATTGACTGCATCCCTATTCTCTGATATTTGCAGTGACCTATTGATTTGCTATCTGTAAACTTCATGTTTGGCCAATTCAGAGAGAGGAATGGCTATTTTCAGCTTGCCAATTTCTGTTTCTAAGTTAAACAATTTCTCTATCTGATTCTTTACATTTTGGACAGCGAGCTTTTCTTTTTTAGTTGAGTTTTCATTGACCTTCTCCTGATTATGAATGTTGTTATGAGGTGCATCTATTTTGCAATTGTTATTCAAATCTTCTGTTGGGGAATGGGATGTAAATGAGTGATTTTTTTAAGGCTGTAAGTTTGATACATCTTCCACAATAACCTCCTTTGAGTGTGTTTTATCAGAGGATTTTTTTGGGACAGCTTTGTCGCTTATTTTCTTCGGTTGTTTAGCATCATTCAGCTTGGTAGATTTAGGCACATCTATGGTTTTGCTTCTCAATTTGTACTGTTTATGAACCTCATAGACTGCTGCATCATAGCCTTCTCTAAAATCAAATGACCCTCCAGATTTGGTTTGAAATTGGTTGAATTCATGGGCCTCTTGGTCATCTTGAGTTAGGAAAACTTATTGTTCGCTATCTAGGCACATTAAGTTAATGTGAGGGTCCTTTGTCAGTTCACTCGAGGTTGAGGCCTCTACATAATTCTCTTGAAATGGAGGTCTGATATTCTGATCAGGGCCAGTCCTTCCAGTAGTAGGGTTTTGGCCTTTTCTAAAGTTTGGGGTTCTTGTTGAGTTACTTGGTTGTCCTTCCCAGGATGAATTTCTTTCAATGGTATCTACCCTGTCTCCCAATCTATCCATTCCTTTAATGATGGAATCAAGTTTCTGTTCGAATGTTAAAGTTTCTTCTTTGAATGTTGTGCTTCTTTCAGTTCTAGCCCGGTTCCATTTGGCGATTAAGTTTGCCTCTACACTAACAGCTACATTCTGCATGTCTGCTAGGCGGGGAGGGGCTATTTCCCTCAACTGGTATGCCATGTCTGAATCAAATCCATCAGGGAATTTGATCAAGGCTAAGTCAGGTGGAGGTCTAAGGTTTTGTGGGATGGAATTGTATACATTATTAAACCTAGCACAATAGTCTTGGACCATTTCTTGTGGAACCCTTTCTAAATTGTCATATTCAGTTAAAATATGTAAAGGGTCTTTCTTCTCTTCCCATATGTTTAACAAGACTTGATATAGGGCCTCGGGATTTCCTATAGAGTTTGCAGTAAGCAGCCTATACCAGGTCCTTACATCACCAGTTAGACTTTGAACAAAGATTTTCATCCTTACATCATCATCATCAATTTCATAGTTTTCAAAATAGTCCTACATCTTCTTAGTGTGTTGTTGGGCTGTATAGGAACCAACACCATCAAAATAAGTGATCTTACTTTGATAATCCTGAGGCATGGCCCCTGGATTTGTAAGCAACTGTAAAGGAGCATAATGATTTGCCATATTTATAGGGATAAATGGGACAACAGGAAGAAATGGGACAGCTGGAAGAGTATGGACGATGGTCGATATATGTGTAGTAGCTAGAGGAGTGGAGAAGGTGCTTTGAGAGGTGGATGAACAACTAGGGGAAGTAGGATTAATGTGAGGGCGAAATGAAGCTTTAGCAGGGGATGGAATATGGCTTTGCTGAACTGCTTCACGACTTGAATCAGCAAAATCTTCTTGTTGCTCTTTTTTCCTAAGGATCTTAGGTATTAAATTCGGATTTTCAAAAACAGCTGGAGGATCTGGGTCAGGGTTTGACCTTGTGTAACTAGTTTTCTTCTTTGGAGCCAGCTTCTAGATTTGTTTTTGGTATTTTTTTGGGAATTTTTTGTAATCACAGCTTTAAACAATACTTCACAGGAGATTCTCTTTTAAAATAGAAGGCTTGATGTATCCTTTGACTATGTTGAAACAGGGAAACTTATTGTCCCGAGTGGAGTCGCCAATGATGTTATCACTGAGGTTGTTCCCTGTCTTCTAGAGGGAATATGGCCGAGGTAACCACTAACCAATATTTTAGCTACAGGTCCTGGCATACCTGCAACCAGAGAGGGCTCTCTCTTTGTAATTTAGCTTTGCTTGTTTGTATTTTAGGCTAGCTCATAAGACACAAGTTTTGTTTCATGTTTGGAAGGAGACATTTAGTAGAGCAAGGTAGCAAGTTGTGAGAAGTTCATACCATTGGGTTGATGGAGTCTAAGTCAATAAACTTCTAAGGATGGTTTCTTTGGTAAAAATCAACTTACAGAGCAAGATAATTAAACATAGAACAATCTTTGAAACTGAAATAAGATGAAATGGAGTCAAAGAATGAAAGGCAGTCAAGAATCTTTCATTCTGTTAACAGAGAGAAATTGCATAAACATTATGAGGGAGAATTTAAGAATTTATTCATAACATTTAAAATGGAAAACCAGGGAGACAAGAGCAATTAAGAATTCTTGCCTATGCTAGTCCTGTAGAAAACATTTAAAATTGCAGGAATTGAACACAGAGTATAGTGAAGTAAATTCTGGGTTATTCTTTTTCCTGTAACTTAGAACATGATACTTAGATGATAAATAAAGACAAATACATTAACATAAGAGTTAAAAAGACTTATTGATCCATGCATTAACACAAGAGTTCTGTAATCTATTCTTTTGCCATCGATTCCACACTCAGTCAGTTCACCAGCAAAGCATTCCAACAATTTTATTTCTGAAGAGTTCTCAAAAATATACAGCGCAAGTCCAAAATGATATTCACCAACCAACTGCCTTGGTACCAATGCCATAAATGAGATGAGTCCTTCTTGACAAGACAAAAAGTAATGATAACCTTGTTTCTACAACCTCAAACTACCTACCCATCCTAATACACCTAACATTTTTTCTTCCTTTGGATTGGGTGCACTTGAGCTGGAAAACCCTGATTGTCCTCTTTTTTCATTTAACTGTCCTCTTATCTAAATGTACCCTTATCTCTTCAAAGGGCCCAGATTAAGCAGTTGGGCTCCTTAAATTCTCTACCTAGCTACACACCTGTCAAGCTTGAACTGTTTTGACATATATTTTTTCTCTATTCTACAAGAACAATTAAAACATGGCATGGTTCAGATTGAACTATTGGGCCATCCATCAAGTGTAAGAAGCAGCAGTACCCCCACATGGTGAATTTGCAAATAAGATAGCAGTGGCATTTTGACTGGCTACTTTCCTGGTCTTTGGTTTGGGGTTCATTTTCACTATTTTTTTTTTTTGACCAATTTATATTGTTGCCCTTTGATTATTCTTTTAAGGCATACCCTCTTTTCATTTTTTAATTTTCTTTGTCTGCATACAAAATATGGAACCTCTGCAGCATGCGGGGATGAACATATTTAGCACTTCCACTGTCAATCATGAAAAATGAAACCTATTGGTATAGGAATCTAACAAGAGGGGTGAACTCCTTTATCATGTTCCTATTGTAATATGTTTCTGATCATGTTCTGTACATGTTTATGCTATTGTTCAATATGTTATTTATGTTAAATTTCTCAGAAAATTAACATAAAAACTCATCATTTCACTTGCAAAAACTCATTAATCCTTAAGCACAATGAAGGAATTTCGTTTCTAATTTGAGGAGGATCTTAGCACAACAATCTAATATTCAAAATCATATCATTTTGGTATCAAAGCTCTAGGTTTTCTTTTTGAAAGAAGGATTTAACTGTTTGCAAGTTTATGTCATGCTTACAAGGTTAAAACTCAAAAGAGGAGAAGGGAAGTTGGTTGGAAGCCCTGAAGTTGGGTCAAGGGGAAGGAGAGAAAGATCTCGACAATCTCCAACACCAGTTCAACCTCGAGTTGAAATTGGGACTCCACAGATCATGTCTCACGAAGGAGAACCTACAAACATGATAGAAGATGAGAAGACCTTTAGAAAGGCTTTCTTTGATATGACAAAGATTGTAAAGGTCCTATATGAAGAGAGGAATACCATATTACAAGGGGAAAGTTCCAAAAACCCCAAAGGAGAAGGCTCTTTAGGAGGAAATAATGGAAATGGAGACAAACCTCCACCCTCTCCACCATCTTCTTCATCTTCTTCTTCACAATCATATTCACCCTCTTCCACTAATAGAACCCTTACTCATACTCATCATCATACTTCAAAAGGAGCTGGTAAATCACCTTTTTTAAAACTTGATGTTAAATTTGAGTAGCTCATTATAATGGTGAAATGAATACAGATAAGCTTGATAATTGGATTAGTCATTTGGAGATCTATTATAGGATTAAAAACATTCAAGAGGATGACATAAAGATTAAGTTAGCTTCCTTGAGAATGGGGGGTGCAGCACTAGTATGGTGGGAATAAAAAACACAATAGGAGATTAAAAAACATGCTCAGATCTAAATTTCTTGGAATGATTTCATTGCTACAATCAAAAGACAATTCTACCCTCTAGATTATAATATGCAGAAAGCCATCATGAATTGGCAAAACTTTAGACATCTTAAAGGTTAAAATGTGTAAGATTACACCCAAGAATTCAGAAAAAGGTCTTTGATGTTAGGTGTATGTTTGCAATCACGTGACACATTGTTGAAGTACATAGGGTTTTTACATAGTTACCTTAGGCATATTATCTTAATGTTTAATCCCAACAAGCCACTCATCTTGAGGCAAGAGGGAAAAACTCCCCAGAATGAGGTAGTAAAAATCCATTTAAGAGTAAAGGAAAGTAAAAGGCTTTCAAAGGGAAGGAAAAGAAAAATGCATATATCAAAAAATAAGGAGAGAAAGTTACATGCAAACATTGTTCCAGGAAGGGCCATGATGAAGCTCATTGTTGGAAGCTTCATCCTGAAATGAGAGCAAAGAGAAACAACAACAAGAGAAAAGAAAAGACAACTGCAACCACTCAACAAGAATTGGGATCCGATTCGGGCAATGAAACTAAAATCATAGCCATGGCGTTAAAGGGAAAAGAATCCATTGCTATCACTAGTTGTTCAAACTCACAAAATGAAACTCCACATGAAAAGAGGAGAATACAACTTTTTCATATAAGGGTTATCTCAAAAAACAACAAGATTGATACGCTTTTTGATAGTGGCTCTCAAGACAATCTTATCTATGAAAACATTGTCAAAATTTTAAACTTGGAAATTGTTCCACATCATAAACCATATCCACTTGGATGGGTGTGTGACAATGCACAATTGCAGGTTACTAGAAAGTGTAAACTGAAATTTTCCATTACTGCAAATTTCATAGATGAAGTGGAGCTCGACGTTTTGTCATTAAATATATGTGGCATTGTTTTGGGTAGCCCATACCTTTATGACAGAAAAGCTATCTTCCATAGACATGAAAAAAAATATCATTTATTCAAATATGGAGTAGAATATATTGTGAGAGCACATAGCAAGGAAATAAATATTTCACGTGTTAATGTAGGGAAGATTAAAAGACTAGTGTATTCAAGCAAGAATTTTGTGCTTCTAATGATCAAACCCAAGAATGATGTTGATAATGAAGCTTTTAAAGGTTGTGATTCAAATTTGAAACCTGAATTGGTTGATGTAGTTAACTAATATGATAAGATGTTTTAGGAACTAGAGGGATTACCTCCCAAGGGAGTAAGCCAACATGAGATACATTTGTAGCAAGATTGTCCTCTTCCTAAAATTGGCATGTATAGGATGTCAGTGATGGAAAGCGCATAAATTAAGAACAAAGTTAAAGATTTGTTGAATAAAGGGATCATCAAACCATCTTCCTCGCCATGTGGTTCACCTATTGTCTTGGTGCCAAAGAAATATGGAACATGGCCCATGTGTGTGGAATTCCTTGCATTGAAAAAAATTATAGTAAAGAACCGTTACCCACTGCCTAGAATAGATGATTTACTTGATCAATTGAAAGATGAAAATTATTTTACTAAGTTGGACAATTGAAAGTGATATTTTGGGGTCCAAAAGGATTCAAGTGGGGAGGAGTGATAAAGTGCTCAAAATTAATCTCAAAACTAAAAATGGCATAGTCTGGATAAACTCAGCTTTAGATCCAAGTGCTTGTCATCCTGATTCCAATGGTGCAAACGACACTCAAATCTGAGCTCATATGAACAAGTTAGAGGAAGTCAAAATTCAAGTTTGACTTGGAGAGATGGTAGGAGAAGATGACATGGCAGGACTCTTCAGTGAATGGGGAAGTGCCAAGTGGTAGAATGCCATTGGCCTCGCATTTCACAAATCACATACTGTAGGCAGGTTGGCATTAAAGAAGGGAAATACTACAGAAATAGGCCCCTAGCATACTGGGTTGCGATGTGATAATCGCAATAACAGATCGTACAATGCAGAGTCTCGTATATATGTTATCCCTTGACTCCACCGATTGTGATTTGTGATGGATCCTGGATGCAATGAGATTATGGGTTTCAGTTGATAGTTCCATTGGATCTGTCATTTATCGTAATCACATATCGCCCACGCCATGTTCATAAACCATAAGACCCGCCGGTCCTCGCTAATTGCAATTTTCGATAGAGTTGTTGGTGCTAATAGCTTATGGTTGCCGCATAGAAATTTTTTTTCCCAGTTAGCACGTTTTGGAGAAAAATTATAGGATCATGCCGGAAATGGTGCAATTTGTGGAGCGAATATAGGGAAAACTAGGAGAGGTCATAAGTTGTTCAGTTTTCCAGTAAATGGGATGCAAAAAGAGTCTAGATAGCCATTTTTGGACATTCTGGACTCGTTGGAGCAGGTTTCAGAAGCATTTGAGCATTGTAAACACACATTTTTACACTTTTGAGCATAATAAAGAGGCCCAAACCATTGGAAGTTGGACCAAGGAGACGTAGCCCAGGAGCGGTGAACTCCTTTATTATGTTCCTAATGTAATGTGTTTTTGATGATGTTCTGTACATGTTTATGTTGTTGTTCATTCTCTTATTTATGTACAATTGCTCATAAAATTAACATAAAAACTCATCATTTCACTTGCAAAAGTTCATGAATCCTTAAGAAAAATGAAAGCATTTTGTTTCTAATATGAAGAGGATCTTAGCACAACAATCTAATATTCAAAATCATATCACTTTCCAAGTAAAAAAATTCGAGGTGCCCTCCAATGCATACTTAAGTCTCAATCCATTGATAGACATTTTCCCTACATTGAAGAGAGTCTGCACCAAAATCTCTACAAATCAAAATTTCTCTAACAGAAAATTTGGGACAAGATTTCCATGTAGTATTACGAAGCTTTGATACCATTTAGAAATGGTAAAAATATTTCTACTGCTAATGAAATTGAACTAAAATCAAGTGACATGAATTTCTTCTACTATTCTTTGGAAAGGAAAACATATGATAGGAACACATGAAATAACATGAAACCATCAAAACATAAGGAATCCAATGATTTTACGTGGGAATCCAACTGGGAAAAACTCCTCTTGTGTTTTACATTAATTCAGATGAGAATATGGATCAATTACAATGAAAACTTCACACATGAAGCACCACGTGCAATGCAATACTGATATCCTACTCATTGACCCATTATGACCAACACTTCGCCAAAATAGGCCTCTTCTTTCCTCTTATTTCCTTGCAAAATCCTCAAGGAAATTAGCCACTAAAAAATAAGACAACTCCCTATTTCTTGTGCAAATCATGAAGGAATTGGCCACCTATCTCAAATGCAAAGATTGCACACTCAACTAGTATACAATTGACAATTACAATGTGTCTTTTCCTCCACTCAAACTAGGAAATTTAAATTCCATCAATGATTGGGTTTATTTTTAGTAAATTTATCAGTTAACTGAGAGATTAGTGAGTTAACAATTGTTTTGACTACTGAACTAAACTCCTTATGACTCAACTAGTGACTTTCACTCAAATGAATGAGTTTAACTAACAATAAATTCACTAGATTGCTAAGTATTAGCAATCAACTCATGCACAACTCTACTTCTATCCTACAAACTTGAATTTACTTATTCAACTAGGAAACAAATCCATGTCACTCTAGCTAACTGCAATCCAAGTCATCCTGCTGATCTGGAAAATAAAATTTCTCCATTTGACTAAGGCACAAGTAAAATGAAGCATTTTCTTGCTACCATTATAACATATTGTATTTACTAAGAGATTTAATTATGGAACATCACTACAAAGGACTTGGCTTTCTAGAAACTTTATGAAATAATGCTATCAAAACTAGAAAAGAAATGGTGGAATTGGTTGGTCCAACTGGTTTTGACCCCTAAACTAGCCCAGTTAGAGTCTTGGAACTAGAAAAGGTTGGTTTTATATTGAACTAGCCGATTCCTTAACAAAACCAACTAGTGTAGTATTGAACTAGATAATTTTCACGGAAACGGTAAATTTCATACGATGTTAACAAGGACATTCCAAACACAAATTTTGAAAAAATATAGTAGTTTTTTAGTGGAGAAGCCTAATACTCAAGCCTAGAGCCCTACTATTGTTATGCAGTTAATGGTAATGTTAAGGACTTTCTCCTTTAACTTTCATTTTCATCCTTTTACATAATTTTTCAACATTTCCATTAATTGTTTTTGGATGTTTGAGAGTGTTTCAAACATCATTCGATTTGATATGGACAAAGTACAATAATAGATCCTACTCAAAACCCAACAAACATAATATTCTTTAGATTTTTTTAGCACTAGGAGGATTTCAATAGTTCAATCAATCAATTATTTATTTATTTTTATTTTTATTTTATTTAATTTTTTTATTTTTATTTTTTTTTTAATTTATTATTATTTATTTTTAAATTTTTTATCTTATTATTATTAATATTATTATTATTTTTTTTTTTTTTTTTTTATTTATTTATTATTTATTTTATTATTTTAATTTTATTTTACTTTATTTTTATGTATAGGGGTATGGAACTAGCATTTAGTGAAGAATACTTAGCCCTTTATCTACCTTGATATTAGGCAGATTGAATGTCAAATTCCTCTCTCATGACCCTAGACTTATAAAAGTACCGATCACTCAAACAAAATCATGACATGACATGTTAATTTTTTTAATTCTAATTTAGTACTTTGATATTAACGATGAAGATCCCAATATACGCTGTGATTTTGATGATATGTAGATATCTATTGGAGCATGAATTTTTTGGATGCGAGAGGCCATTTAAGGCCTATGGTTGATGTATTTTTGGTTTAGAGATGGATTACACTTGGTGCTATTTTGGTTATATGCACCCCTTACATGCTATATAAATGAGAGATTTCACATATCTCTATATACATGGTTTATATTAATATAGATGCAAATGAATATATTTGTTATTTTTATGTATTTTTTACTCGACAGGTTTTTCTGCTCCCACAATTTTACTAGTTTCAATCTAGTTATGATTGGTTCTTAGGTCCACAAAATCTACTATTTCAATTAATTTTTCATTTCTTATAAAACTGGTATGAGCCTCCCTAAAATCCATGACCCTCAATGTCCTTATGGCTTTGCACACCATGGGATTCATAGCTATGTTAAGAAGCGGGTGATGTGATAGCTTTTGAGACAGGGTGAGAGAAGAGAATTAAGGGTCGAGCCAAGGGAAGAACACAATGAACTAAATAAGAGAAATATTTGCAAAAGAGAAGTCATTGAGGGAATGAATACAGGAGGGAACATCATGACAACAAGGGGATGGTGAGAAGAATTTGGAGACCTCCATCACAAAACAAAACATAGAGTAGCATAACACCATCAAGGAAATAACATGAGGAAAAGAATGATGTTAGTCTCACAAGACTTAGAAATTAGTGAGTAATGGACTTCATTACACAAAAGTTATCAAGAAGGAAGCTCATACTATCAAATGGGAGGTGAATGGTGAAACACATCATCGTCATTCATTTCCTGGAGTAAGAATAAACTCTTTCTCGCGCCATTTATTTCTGACCTTATCACTCCATATGATAAAATTAACATTACACTTAATCTAAATCTAGTTTATAACATTTCTCACTCCAAAATTTCACTTTCATAAACATATCTACTTCAAACTCCTATAAATCTTATAATTCAATTTCAAATTTTTAATAACATCTTATGTCCTAAGCAATCCTCCAAATTAATTCGAAACAAAGTCTATATATTCAAGGGAAACTAATCTAATCTAAACCTGTTATTTTTAAGTTTTCGTTTTGATTATTCTTTCTTAACAATTTATACTAATCATCCAACTATTTTTATTGATATATTATATATCTAATATCTATATATATATATATAGTTTATATATATATATATATAAAAAGAATCTCTCTATAAAATGAAATAATCATATTTTGTTAAAATATAAAAATTGAAAATCAATAATCAAATTAGAAAACTAAATACATCTGTTTACCTAATATATCTCAAAATTTAAAAAAAATAAAAATATTCAAAATTATTAAAAATTCAAAAAAAATATCTATAATTTAATAAAATAATAATATCTATTTAAACATAAAATTAACTCTTCCAGTTTTCCCAATTTAATAATTTTGAAAATACGTAATCTATTTTCCCATAATATATTTTTTACACATGGCGGGCCCCCGGCCTTTCTAGACACCCTATCCCAATCGAAATGCCGTGAGAAGGTTGACCGGGTAACTTTATTTTGATGTGTAGTTTAATTTCTCATCGAAATGCCGTGAGAGGGTTGATCACGTAACTTTCCTTATATGGGTGGTGGTTGAATATAGTTAAAATATATTTAAATAATTGATAGTTACTAAAAACTAACGTTATTAAAAATCAATGTTATTAAAAACTAATATATTATTTTTTAATGTTATTAAAACGATTTTCACAACTATATGATAGAGATCAAAGATATTAATAATAAAAAGTCTTACATAGCAATAAATTATTTCCCCATCAATTCTAACTTCTATAAAAAGAAGATTCTAGATAAAACTAACTCTTACAATGGTTTAGAGAATGATATTTCTAGTCTAAGGAATGATGGTAATATCCTTTTAATAGGTGACTTTAATGCTCGAACTTCAAACAACCAAGCTATTATTCTAAGCAATCATTCCAACCCTAATCCTTTTTGGCTAGACGAAGACCCTACTCTAGCTATTAGGTACAAAAGGAGCTCTGAAGACCTCGGGGAAAATTTGTTTGGGTCAGAGCTAGTCAAGCTCTGTAGTGCTCAGGATCTCATAATTTGCAATGATCTAAAGAAGTGGCCCAATTCCAACAAGATGACCTACATCCATGGACTTGGTAGCAGCGTGGTAGACTACGTTATTTCTGATCTCCCATTATACAACGAAATAATAAATTTTGACATCTTAAACAACCACGAACCTGACTCTGATCATAGGCCTTTACTTATAACTCTCAATTTTGTCATGCATAGAGTTCCCACAGAAAATAATTCTTACAACCAAAAGAACTTAATATTTGATAGAAATAAAAATGATCTCTTTCTAAATGAATTAAAAACTAATTTGCTTCCTTTATCTAGTATAGACAACATAGAAGACCTCTAT
>APFE031181720.1:104377-136056 GCA_000404065.3 Pinus taeda
TTGGAGGCAGATTTTGACTAGGAAGACTAAAGATAATAATAAAATTGCTCTTCACGATTGGAATTCCTATCTTAAAAAGCTTTATGAATCTCCAAATGTCATGGATAATTTGGAAACCCTGCTCACAACGAAAGAAGTTTTCTCTTTAGAAGACATTAAGCTCGGGGTTAATCACCTCGCTAATGAGAAAGCTAAGATCATTGAAGGTTACGAGGCATAAATCTTAAAAATTAGAGGCCCTGTCCTCATCTCCCACATCCACAAGCTTTTCAATCAAGCAGTCAAGCAAGGGTTCCCTAAACCTTAGACTGAGAGCCTCATTATCCCTATTTTTAAAAGTGGGGATACAAATAACTCCTCTAATTATCGGACAATTATGATCAGCCCTCTCTTAGCCAAGTTATATGGTAGTATTTTGGAAAAGAAGTTAAGCATATGGCTTGAAAGTGAAGGTAAGCGGGCTAAAGGCCAAGCAGGTTTCAGGAGGCATCTCTCAACAATAGACCACCTCGTTACGCTTAGGATCATTGCGGAGGAATATTGTAATGATAAATCCAATTTATTTTGTTGCTTTGTGGACTTTAGAAAGGTTTTCGATACGGTTCCTAGATACAACCTTTGGAATAGATTAGAAGAGCTAAAGGTTCCTCTCGAGTTGCGAGCTGCCGCTATAAGGTTATACAAGAATGTAATTGCCAAGCTAAAGAGAAAATAGGGGTGGCCAAAAGATATTAAGTGTAACATCGAAGTTAAACAAGGTTGCCCCCTCTCCCCTACCCTATTTGGCATTTACATCGATAAGCTTGAAGGCTATTTAGAGGAAGCATGATGTGATGGCACGATCTTAGCTGGGATAGTTGTCATCCTTTTTCTCTATGCTAATGATATTGTTCTTTTGGCAAGGTGCCCGTCTGATCTTGATAAGCAACTCAGGCTTCTTAAGGATTTCTGCTCTACCATGGGTATGACAGTTAACACTGACAAAACAAAAGTTATGATTATCAAATCTAAGGAAACTTATGCTAATTTTATGTATGACAATAGTAACTTGGAGGAAGGGTATTCTTACAAGTACCTAGGAATTGATATTCGCCACAAGCTCAACTGGAACCATAGCATTGAGAAAAGGATTAATGGGGGGTGGAAAGCTTATTTTGGTCTTGAAAATAATTGTACAACAGCAAACCTCGTAATGTGGGATAAAAAGAAGTTCCTCTTTGAAACTTTAGTCACTCCTGTTATCTTATATGGCTGTGAGGTTTAGGGTTGCAGCATCTCCAGAGAATCATGGAGAAAGATTGAGCAAATCCAAAAACGTTTTATAACTTATAACTTGAAAATTAATAGTAATACACCCTAACCTATTCTCCTTATAGAAGCAGGTATTTCCGCTATTGAGAGCCTAGCTATGATTAGGTTTCTGTTGTACAAGAACAAACTCAATAACATAGATGATCAGAGTTCCTAAGCTAGCTTTAAATTCCAGCCAAAAGCACCTAAGGCTCAATCAAGGGTGGCATAAAGACACAAGGACCTGGTTAAACTATTGGAAGATCAATGAGAATGATGCATTGCAAAACATAAATAACATTAAAGATATTGTTACTTCTATGTTCAAAGAAAAAATGTGGTGTGAGAAAGATTTAGTGGCTAAAATAAAATTAAGTTATTATAAGAAGGTCATGAACCCCACCCTAGAAGATCAAAAGTGTCTCTCTATTTTAACTATCTCAAAGAAGATAATTAATATAGCAAAGATTAGAACAAATTCTCATGAGCTCCATCGTGAAACATGTTGTTGGGCAGTTCCTAAAACACCATGGATGGAAAGGATCTGCCATATATGTGAGAATAGGAACATCGAGGATGAAAACCACTTCCTCTTAGAGCGCCCCGCGTACAACCACATTAGATCTCAGTTTCACAATCTTTGTTACAATACTGACCTTCCGAGCCTTTTACAATGTCAAAATTATAGTGAGGTTGGGAGGCTTCTCTCCAAGTTTTTTGAGCATAGGAATAAAATCTTAAATCAAAATAAATAATTTGTTTCTTCAGGTCCGATAGACCAATGTTTAGTCTCGATGGACGTTAACCATCATCATCATCATGAAAAACTCATATATTATTTCATTGAAATAATTGAAATAAAAGTAAAATTTTAATATAATATATTTATTATAAAAAATATATTTTTCTTGATTAAATATCATATTTTATAAATAATATTTTATTTTTATTAAAAGCAAAAATTTTAAAAATTCTAATATAAAATAAATACATTTTACCACACTATTTAGAAATTAAAATAAAATTTATAACTATAATTTTATATTTTTAAATATAAAATTTAGTATGGTTGCAAAAAATAAACAAATGCATTATTTTTACATATTATTTATAGATAATTTAAATTGGCCTTTTTAAAAATAATAATATTGAAAATTTATATTATTTTTATGATATTTTAGATAAGTTTATTTTTATTTAGATAATAATAATAAGTTATATGTTAATATAATTGTAAAAATAATATTTAAATTTGTTAAATATTTTTTCTTTTAAAATAATAAATATAAATATTGATAATTAATTTATATATATATATAAATATAAATATATAATTTTAAATATTTATTTTAGATGTATTTTAATTTCGATCGGGGTGCATACAAGGATCTCGATGCAATCAAATGTTTTAATGGGAAGGGCCTTGAAAGAACAATCCACCGCCCTCCACATTTATGGCAAGGCTGGCACGGTCTCGTCGGGCAGATGGAAGAGCAAGACACATGTTGGTGGCGGAAGGAGGCATATTCAATTTCGCTGTGAGGTGTTGGGTGATTGCATGAGGTTAGAAACTTGGAGGTTGCAAGGAGC
Organism: Pinus taeda; assembly: GCA_000404065.3. NCBI lineage: Eukaryota > Viridiplantae > Streptophyta > Pinopsida > Pinales > Pinaceae > Pinus > Pinus taeda. The sequence continues at coordinate 107,258 of APFE031181720.1, forward strand.
TCATAGCTGTGGAGAGTAGACAGACCAGGGGCGAGCTCGACCATGGACAACATGGGTGAATTGGTATGTTGTCTACTCAATCTCCCTTTTCGCAATGCTAAAAGTATACTGGATTTGCATTCTGGGCTGGCGAGACATAATTCAGTGGGGTTCTAAGAGTCTCGGTCCTGCACTATCTGGGTTTGCGTCGAGTTGGGGGGTCTATATATGGAATTGGCTAGAAGGCGCCACCATTTCTATGCAATTTAACATATGGTTGTCCCACCAGGAGATTTTGTTAGCTTGAAATGCAGAGAGGGTTTGCAGGGAGGATAGACAAGGTTGGGGAATTGCATGCATGTGAACTGTTGGGCTTCTAGCCGAATGGCCTTGGAAATGGTTTATGATAGGTGGGATGGGAAAATCCCTATAACCATGAAGAGTAGCTTGCTCGTTAAAACTATGGCCTTGGTTCCACAACTAAGTGGGGCTCACCCGACAAAGAGCCGACTAATTATAGTGAAGCCTATGTATGACTGGTGTTGGAAGTCCACAGTAAATTGGGCCAAGGGGGAGCAGGGTAACTGGGTGCATGGGGATATTGTTGTGGTTGTAACCTCCTGTCAGCATGGGGAGGTTATTTGCTCGAGTCGCAGTCATGCGAGGTGGAATATACGGAGCCGGGCGTTGGGAACCACAATTCTGAGTTTCAATTGACATGTGTCACTTCTGGAAATTACATTAAAATATGTTCTGAACCTTGGATGGCTGGTAAGAAATTATTTCAGGTTTTATGTATGCTTGTTTCTCTCTCTACAGGTAAGCAGGTTGGAAATAGTTCTAGGTATTCTGAAGGTCAGGGGCTCACTCCTTTAGAGAGAATACATCGCCACAGAACACCTTGTAGGAAATGTGATAAGATGGTTCGTGCAGTGGCTAACGCTCGTAGCCCAATCCCGCATGGCTGAGGCCCAAGATGAAAAAACAAGGGCAAGCAAGAGCAAGTGGAACCCAAAAACCATGGGGGCAAGTCGAGAGATCGAAAACCAACCATTAATATCATCAATGAAGTAGCAGAAGCCTATCATGATGGCTGCATAGATTTAGAAATATGAAAGTTGATAGAGAAATGAAGGAAGACCTCAACCGTCAGGCAAGTTCTATGGAGATCGAAGCCAATGACTAGCAGGTCTTAGTGCTTGACCTAGGGCACACCCGAGGCCGAGTGACCCAATTCAAATAGACTCTTTTCCTCTACTAGTCGACGAATGGAATCCTGGGGAAGGTCGTGGAACAAATTTCTTTGAATATGGCTATTGCAATGCAGACATTCCCAGACTATAAAAAGGACTCCCAGAAACTCATTTTTCAGATGCAGAAGCAAGATGGGCACCTCCAACGAATAGAAAATCACTTTCCATTCACACTGCCAGTAGATCAATTCCCGGGGTCAAATGAAAAAGACCAGACCCTAGTTGAATCTGCCTTAGCAGAAGAAGAAAATCAGTGAAACGATGTCTCTATCTTTTTGTAGATTTTGATGTGGATAGAATTTAGTTTTACTTGTAATTACAATTATTTCAGTAGGCGAGTAGATAAAGGTATAAATATGGACAACAATCATACATATCTTGGATAGAAAGACTCAAAATGTATCATTTTTGGATGTCATACCATGCTGTTAGGTGGCCAACAGACTTGGTTTCCCATAGAGAAAGTTGAGGTCACCTAAGAAATTTTAGAACTGTTGGAAATAATACTGAGAGAGGGGGGGGGGGTGAATCAGTATTAGCAAATCACTAACCTTTTCACTTCCATAATCAGATTCATAGATGCTACTTCAGTTAAGGGAACTCGTGTGTACACGCAACAGTGTTTAATGAAACTAGCATATATCTAGTAAACTTATGATTCAGTTAATCCATTATATGTTAATCTTTAATCAGTGCATTCGACCTTCATTAACCATATAAACAATAAACACGTGCAGTAAAACAGATCAAATCATCACACATAAGAAACACACATGAACACCATGGAAACCCAATGCGGGACAAAAACCACCTGCTGGTGTCTTCCTTTAATATAAGAAAAACCTACTTATAATCTTGTACTAGCGCAGACTCATACCAGTATGCAGGCAACCACCTGCAGAAGGCTACAACCTTCTCTTGTTCTCTAGCTTCTACTGGAAGGGAGCTACAACCCCTTAGCTTTTGTACCAGCAAATATGTTTACTAGTACGTAGGTATCGGCCTACTGAAGGCTCCAACCTTCACTCGTGAAGGGACCTCCAACCCCCTGGCTCTTGTACTAGCCGATTTGTTTACCAGTATGTAGGCACCGGCCTACAGAAGGCTACAACCTTCTCTCTTCCTCCAAGGACCAGGTTTCATAAATTATCATACTGGATACTCTTGAAGCACAACACCATAATCTGAAGGTCACGTTTCATCCAATTTTCATACTAGACCCATCAACAACCTTAAAGCACAAAATCAAACACCACTGCAATATAACCATCAAATACACCTGCATCATCAATCTTTGAATCACCTAACACTGAATCACTGAAACATAGTCACCAGAGCACATAGCAGAACACAGAACTTCTACAACAACCATTAGATCCAACTGCAACTTCAAATATCATACTTCATACTGTATACACTACTCTGATGAGACGAACCAGCGTGTATACACGCTTTTACCAAAGCGAACCCACGTACAGATCTACAAATATTTACTCATAACTTTGCAACTATTCCAGACATCAGTCATACCCATATCATAACATTTATATAATAAAACATGTGTCAATAATTCAGATCTAGTCTATCCATGATCAAACCACATAATGATAATACATTCCAAGCCTTATGATCCCAATCCATCATCCATCATCATCCTTGGTTCAGATCAAGCAAAGCATCACAAACCCATAACCTGCATACTGGATCTCTCACTTCATCAAATATTCAATCCTTGCACACCTCCCCTTTGGCCTAATGATCTTCTTCCCCTTATATAGGTTTAGGCCTCTCTCAATACCATGGTCCAAAACCACATAAGACCGATACCTTGGACCCAATACATGGGGTCAATACCTCGGACCAAATACCATGGACCAATACCGAAATACCATGGTCCAAATACCACGGACAAAACTTAGTTTTCCAACATGTACACACCTTTCCTTCTGTGAAAGTGCATGTGTACATTATACGCACCTTTGTAAGTAGTGAACCTGTGTGTATGCGCGACTTGGTATATAGTGAACCTGCGTATACATTTTCGTGTACATGACTTTGTATACAATGAACCTACATGTATACGCGGCTTGGTCAATGGTGAACCTCTGTATACCTTTCTTTCTTCATTCTTGCTGTTTACATGCTATACTGTGATCTTTCATCTGAGAGATTTGCCTTCAAGGACAACACTTGTGTCATACCTATATCATAATGTCAACAAGAACTGGTTGTAACTTGCTGTTAAAATCAATAGAAAAATGAGGTCCTACCAAGCTTCACAAAAAAAAGTATCATTGTATTCAAGTATTTTAAGTCGTAAAGTAATTTCAAATTTTTTCAAAGGCTTATTGTCCCTCCAAATCCTATGATAATATTTTTTATATTTAAATATTACAAGTTTCCCTTTTACATATATAATGTCTAATGTTTTTCTCTCCTTGGGTTGAACATCTCAAGATATAATCTCATGTATATTGAAGTGTTCTTACCATTTTTTTATTTAAATACTTGTATTATGATTTGCAATTATCGTTTAAAAATTAGTAGTTCAAATTCCAATTATTTTTTATTAATACATAATTATTTATTTAATTGTGAAAGAACTAATGTATTTTTGTGGTTAATTAATATTATTATTTGTTAGTAAATAATATATACTAAAGCATCATTATTATTTAATGAAATTGTATTAAAATGTATAAAAAACCATTAAACTCGATTATTTCATGGCGTGGAGGTTTATTTGGATGCAAAATTTTAAATTTCTTAAAACTAATTTAACTTTATTTTCATCTTACAACACCTTATCTTTATTTTTTATAAATAGATATTCTATTTTTGATAATGCATATATTTGTATATATTTGTCTTCAAACTAATTAGGTCGAGACTATACTACATGTAACATTGTTACTAATATCTTTTATAAATGTGAAAAAACATTGTTGGGTTCTCCACATATTTTTTCTAGTTTAAATTATATCCATATTTTTCAAATTTGTTCTTTATTTACATTTAATAGAATTAAGATAATAAAGGAGTTAGTGAATACCTAATTGGTCTAAGTTGTACATTATATCAGCAATGTATATAATAATAATGATAAGTTATAAAATTGATTAGTTTATAAAAAATATTATAATTACAGTATATATTCAATGAGCAATAACATTATTAAATAAATTAAACGGATTAAAATTTACATTTTGCTAATCATTATATATGAAATATAATATTAAAAGAAATAATAAAAATGAAAAAAATAAATATGAACATAAACTAAATTACATAATCATGGTAATATCTTCTCATTTTTGAAAGAACGCCTAAAGTGTATCTTCGAAAACATAAAAAAAAATAGTAAATCATAAAAAAGTGTATCTTGTATGTAAAGTGTATCTTAGCAAACACAAACAAAAAATAGTAAATCGTAGGAAAGTCTATAGTGTAGGAAAGGAATTATTGAATGTTAAAACTTGAAACTATTGGCATTTTTCCATTGGTATTTGTATATTATTTGGAAAGAAACTTACACTTTTCAATTTTTCTAGATTGATGCTAAAAATAAAACATGCATGTTGAAAAATAAAAAGAGCATAGAAATATCTTTAATTTAAAAAAATATTCTAGACATAAAACCAAATTCAAAATGATAAGTAAAACTCAACCTATCTTACTAAAAAAATCAGTCAACAAAATCTTTAATTGGGGCTCAATGTTAACCACACTCACAAATAAAGAGATAAAACTATAAGAATTCTAAGATTCTAGTTCACTTTAAATATAAAGATCATAATCCTCGGAATCAATAATGCTTATATGTTAGTTATTTCATGTATATGTAATTGCAACAAAAATAATAGTTATATCATTTATTTCCTCTTGCTTTTCAAATCCATTATAATAATTCCATATAAATTTATCTAATTCATAACTTTACTGATATGGTAAGAAAATCATCGTTTAGGTAATTTTTTTAATAATCAAAATGTCTATGCCTAAAATTATATTTATAATATATAATATATATTATATATATATATCCAGTAATTTGGTATAAAATAAATATTCCTGGTATAAAATAAAGAATATTTATTGCTTAAAGAAATAACTTTTTAAATCAATCCTAACCCATTCTTAGGACTTCAAGATAACATAATTGGAATGTCACAATTAGATGGCAGAATTTGAATGTCACAATTACATATATTTAAGTAATGTGAATTTTGAAAATGTTTTACCAAATTAAAATGTAAAAAAAATATAAAAACAGTTTTCATATATATATCTTACATAAATAAGAAACTACATTCAATAAAAGAAAATTGAAGATAAAAATAATGCACACGGTCAATACAATAAACTGTAAAGTTTGCAATGAAATTTAAAAAGCCTAAACAATAATATCCATTATCTAAAATAATGGAAATTAGCGGTGTTCTTCCGAGGATGAAGTTTGATCAAATAATGGAAATGATGAGTCATATTCCAAGTGTGAAATTAAAACATAAACCTTTTGAAACAAGAAGTCTATGAGTGTTATTCGGAGAGTGTTAGCTAACAAGTCATTAAGTTTGAAGTTTTGTGTCAGTGGAAACCATAAACGAAAACCAAGTAAAATTTCAATTTATTAAATGAATTCAATGGAGTAGCATCCTTGCTCCTCATTCTTCCTTGTGATACGGGTTAGCATACAAATTCTACCCCAACATAGTTTATAGATTAAAAAAATGAATATGTCAAATAATGAAAATGAAAAAATAACTTTACAAAAAAAATTGATAAATAATGAAAAATAAAAAAAATAACTTTACATAATAATAATTATATTAGGGAATTGTATTTTGGAATAGTTATGGTCGTGTTTATTTTGAAATATAGTTTGTACAATTTTAATTTGATTATCAATTATTATTAAGAAGATGGTATGGATTTAAATATTCTAGAATTTTCTAATAATAATTACATGTTAATGGTTGAGATTTATCTCCAAAGTAATTACGTCTTTTCTATATTTTTAGTTAAATCTATCAATTAAAAAAAAATCATATCAACAAGAGTAATATGAAATGGGTTATAGTTTTTTCGGCATGTATTATGGTTAAGCCACGGTATTGTAGCAAAGCCTATTTACAAATTAAAAATCTCCATGAAAAGGTGGGAATGAATCTCCATGGTAAAGTGAGAATGAATCTCAATGCTTAAGGATATTGTTACATATCTCTTTTAATGTATATATGTTTAACTCATATATTAATTATTTTATAGTCAATAGTAATGGTATAGCTAATTATGATAAATTTATATAGTTAATTGTGATAACTTTGATATATTTAGTAATGTGAAATTGTTAATAAAATACAATAGAAAATAAACTATAAAAATAGAAAATGATCAAATGAACTCAGATAATGCACACACTATTTACATAGTAATAACATAGTAGTAGTAGTCACATATTAAACGTTGAGATTTATCTCCAAATGAATTATGTCCTTTCTATCCTCTTAACTAAATTTATCAATAAAGAAAATGTAATATCAACAAGTGTCATATGAAATGAGTTATGGTTTTTGGGCATGCAGCATCGATAAGCTATGGTATTGTAGCAAAACATATTTAGACATTAAAAATTTCCATGGAAAAGTGGGAATCAATCTCCATAATTAAGGATATTGTTACATATCCCTTTTAATGTATATATGTTTAACTCATATATTAATTATTTTAAAGATAATAATAATAATACAGTTAATTATGATAAGTTTGATAATTTTAGTAATGTGAGATTATTAATAAAAGAAAACAGAAAATAAATTAGAAAAAAGAGAAAAAAACATTGGAGAAAATATTTAACTGAAAAACTAAACTCACATAATGCTCACACTATTTAAGTAGTAATCACATAGTAGTAGTAGTCACGTACCAAAGTTTTGAAATTTATGTTAGGTCCCTATACTACTAGTGTAACCCCTTATTATATTTTTGTGGCGATGTAGTCCCCATATTGTTATTATTGTGCCTCATAGAAGCCAACTATTGTTATTATTATGCCCTTACATTATTATTGTTATGTCGGCTCTGATTATATTAGGACCCCTTAGACTCCTGTATATAGAAAGGATGTCTTATCATTTCATCATCCAATAATTGTTCATTTGTGTAATGTAAAGGAGGTTGCCCCCTTGAAGAGGCTTATTTCTAAGGCGTTGATATATCTTTTGTATCTATTTGTGAGCTCGTTTCATAACATTTTGTATTGAAGCTTTGGATTCTATCGTTTCGCTGCTCCAAACAGGACATCGTGGAGTTTTCACTACAACATTTTTGCTACGATATTTCAGATGCTAAAACAAAAACCCATTTGAGTCGAACTTGTCTCGAACATTGAATCCAAATTTCAGATCTTCTCTCGCTATATTTTTAGAGCTATGATCTCAGGAATTTAGGGTTTTTGAAAACTCTATAATTCCATCTCAAATAGGTCATCATGGAATTTTCACTATAATTATTTTTCTACGAAGGTTGTGACTCGGAAATTAAAACCCATTTGAGTCACAGCTTCGGTGAAGCTTAGGCCCAAATTTCAGATCTTGTTTCACTATAATTTTAGAGATATAGTCTGAGACATTTAGGGTTTCTACTAGCTCCTAAATTACATCCTAAATATGTGACCTTGGGAAAATCGTCATAACTTTATGTTTGAGTGTCTGATTGAAATTTCATAAGCAGATACAAAAAGAGGATGGATTGTATTTTTTTGTGTATCAGCTTCAGACTTAAGGTTGAAGTAGTGACATGTGGTACTTCATACAAGTTAGCTCTACTAAACGAATCTATAATTAGGCCATCGTGGGAGATTTGACATAACTCTTCCTTGCAAAATCCAATATTGATCAGACTTGCGAGGTTAGAAAGAGGACTCAGAGGGCTACTCTAGGATGCAATTTCATAACCTGGAGATCTGAAATTTTAGAGTTACAATAATTTCAATATTGAGATCCTAAAATCAAGAAAAGGCGATATGAGGAATTTTGATGGCAAGGATCCGGTAAATTGGATACTACAGATGGAGCTATATTTTGATCTACATGAGGTACAATTGTTACAAAAGGTATGTATTGCATCTTCATATTTAGAACCAGATCAATTATTATGGTATAAAGGGATTTGTTCTTGTAAACCACTTGTTACGTGGTCAATTTTCATGGAGGAAATGATAGCACATTATGAGGATACAAAGAGCAACACCTTCTTTAGCCAATTGATAAATCTCAAACAAAAGTGTTCAATGGCAGAGCTTATTGAGGACTTTAAAAATTTGGATATAAGGGAAAATGATATTCCATAGAAGCAAAGGATTGGTATCTCCATAGGGACTTTAAAGGATAACATTGAACATGAGGTTCATCTTTGGGAACCTGATTCATTGGAGAAGGCATTCAGGTTGGCAAGAAAAGTGGAAGGAAAAATTATGGCAACACAGAAGTCTACCCCTCACAACTATAAATATGGAAGTGTTGTTTCTCTTAGCCTTCCACAGAATACAAGATTGACACCACAACAATTGGAAGAAAAAAGAGCAAAAGGGCTTTGTTACAATTGTGACAAAATATACATTAAAGGTCATAAGTGTGATGAGAATAAATTATTTTACATTGATTGTGGAGAGGAGGAAGAAAAGGATCGAGAAACATCGAAAGAAGAGGATATACACTAGGAACCAACCCCAGATAAAGAAGAAATTAATTCGACCATATCTTGTAAAGCATTGGCAAGAATTACCACTCGTCAAACTCTCAAGATAGAAGGACATATCAAGAAGAAAAAGGTTCAAGAAGTGAAAGATCACATCAAGAAAGAAGAAATGAATCTAACCATATCTTGTAATGCATTTGGCCAGAATTACCACTCCTCAAACTATGAAGATAGAAGGACATATCAAGAAGAAAAATGTTCAAGAAGTGAAAGATCACATTGAGCATTAAGAAATTAATCAGACCATATCTTGTAATGCATTGGAAGAAATTACCACTCCTCAAAGTCTCAATATAGAAGGACATATCAAGAAGAAAATGATTCAAGCAGTGAAATATCACATCGAGCATCAACAACAAGTTCTCCAACTTTTAAAGGATAACAAAACTTTAGTGTAGAATCGAATGAAACAACAAGAACATCAACATCGCAATGAAAGAAGTTTTGATGTAGGCGATTGCGTATTTTTACGGCTACATCTCAAGCAAGCCATTTATGAGAACGAAATGTTGACAATAGTACATGCACTTAAGAAATGTCGACCTTACTTAATGGGAAGACACTTCAAGGTAAAAATGGATCAGGATAGTCTTAAATACTTTTAGAACAAATATTATCTTTAGAAGAACAGAAAAAATCGGTCACAAATATGTTTGGTTATGAATTTGAAATCATCTACAAAAAAGGGAAGCAAAATGTTGTTGCATATGCACTCTCAAGAAATGATGAGGATGTGGAAGCACTGTTTGTGATATTCCCATTATCCAACCAGGTTGGATAAATGAAGCAAGGGATGAATGGAAGAAGGATGAAGAAGTGTGGCCACTCATTCAAAAGATGCAGAAGGTCCCAGTTCAAACAATATTTCTAGAACTTGACGAGGAAGGAAAAATCATACTAGAACCTGGAGTAGTCACAGAAACAAGAACTTGATAGCTATGAAATCAATCAATTCCATAGTATCTCATAAACTGAAAGAACTTACCCACTGAAGATTCCACATCGGAGTACAATAATTTTATACAGAAGCATCAATAACTACTCAAGCATTGATGACAACACTTCTTGAAGGAGATGGGCATGTTAGGTCCCTATACTACCAGTGTAACCCCTTATTGTTTATTAGTACAACTCCCTTATTTTATTTTTGTGCCCATGTAGTCCCCATATTTTTATTATTGTGTCCCATAGAAGCCCACTATTTTTATTATTATGCCCTTACATTATTATTGTTAGGTCGGCTCTGATTATATTATGACCCCCTAGACTCATATATATAGAAAGGATGTCTTGTCAAATGTATCAACCGACAATTGTTCATTTATGTAATGTAAAGGAGGTTTCCCCCTCGAAGAGGCTTATTTCTAAGGCGTTGATCTATCTTTTCTATTTGTTTGTCAACTGGTTTCATAATAACTTATCTCCAAAAGTAATTATTTTATTTCTATCCTTTTAACTAAATTTATCAATTAAAAAAATGTGATATCGACAAGTGTCATATGAAAATGTTTATGGTTTTTTGGGCATGTATTATTGATAAGCCATGGTATTGTACCAAAGTTAAGAATTTCCATGGTAAAGTGAGAATAAATCTCCATGATTAAGGATATGTTACATGTCCCTAATGTATATATGTTTAACTCAGATACTAATTATTTTATGTCAATAATAATAATAATAATAATATAGTTATTTTTGATATTTTTGATCATTTTAGTAATATGAGATTGTTAATAAAAGAGAATAAACAAGAAATTGCACCAGATGTTGCAAAGGAAACATCATAAGGAAATGACATATAGTAGTAATTAATGATTTTCTGACAACTGTTGAAAGACAAAAAAATATCAACAAAAGGCAAGGACCATGCTACAATGAAATCTTACTGCATTATTGTTTCCTTTAGCCTTACAAATCACGAGGCCTATCTTGAATTTAGAGACCTTGTTTGGTTATGCCAATATGAATGCCTTGTAAATAAAGAAATAGATTGTGATTTTCTACCTTTGAAATCAGAGGTCGTTTTGGTACAATTCCTCCATATTTATTCTTGATCGCTTCCTCTCGCTATAGATAAACCTTAATCAATACAAAGCAATTTTTTATAGTTTGAAACATGTGCCTACAAAGGACTATAACAATTTTTCAAATATATTTTGAATTTCTATGTGAATTAAACTCTACCCTTGAATAAAAATGCACATATCTCCAATATGGAAATTGAATATAAGAATAGCATCACCTACATATCTTCTTGAGAAAATTGTTTGTGTTTCTATTTTGAATGTTGACTCACATGATCCTTGAAACTATTCAAAATATCACATTGCTCTTTACCACTAATCTCCTTGGTGTCTACCATGTTCTTGTTTTAATCCAATTGATTTTGATTAAGTAAATTTAACCCATTTCATGCAGTTGGAAATATTGTAGATATCATTCAACAACATTTAAACCATTTTATCTTGAAAATCAAGTAAGCGTGGTCCATAAACACGATGAAAATATTGCTTTTTCACATCAAAAGACCACACCTCACATTCGTTTTAAAACAATAGCCCCAAAATTTATTCAAATATCATTGTTTATTAATTTTTTATCCTTCCTAATATACAATACATCACAACATCACATGCACTTCGTCATCAACTTCTCCTTTCCTGTAAAGGAAGCATAAACTATTCTTGATTTATATCTTTCTATATCCTTGTTTCTATTGCTATGTGATGAGGGTTTAGACCGTATTGATAGATTATGTGTCATTCATGCATCAATATTTTTTTTCTTGAGAATATGTTGTTTTGTGTTATCTTTTCTTTATGTACTCTTCTTTCCAACCCTAATAATATTAAGATTGTACTATAATGAACCTAGATTTCGTACAAATCCTACTTCCATATTGATGACGATTTTATATAGCTATTGTTAACCATTTTCTGCTGATTTGACTTCATACTTAGTGGGTATTATTTTTTCTTTGTGGGTTCTTGAACTATGAAATATTCCTTAATCTACTAAGTTTTCATTGTATTTTTGAGTGTCTTAAAAGGAATTGATTTATATTTCAGTAGTTGATATGAAGTTGGCAATTTTTTTTCTTTGTGTAGATAGTAAAAACTATATAGAGCAATGGTTTTCATCATTTCAAGAGTAGTAAAAATAAGGCTATTGAGAAAAGAACTCGAGCACCGAGAGATATTTGGAAGAAGCTGTGGAATTGGCGAACATGTATTTCTTTGTGGTGTTCTCTACTAGGCATAAGTTTCTTGATCTTGTATAGAAGAAAGTGAATTTGAAATTACCCTTTGTGTCCCTTGACTTGGAAGCATTGCACGAGTTGTTTATAAGTTTTCAGTTATCAAAGTTTGCGCCTTGCAATTTTCAATTTCTTTTATAACTATCTAGATGATCTGCGTTACTCTCAAAAGCACCCTTTCAAAAGGATCCATCACTCAAAGGATAGTGGAGAAGGGTAAAATATCAGTACTTTGTAGGAATGTATATATGAAAACACAAGATTCTCCTAGACAAAGACAAGACAATGAGAAAGAAGCTAATATTTCACTTCATTTCCTCCCTCGTGCTCAAGTATAGGTCTTCAAAAAGGATGGGAAAGGAAGTAGTTAGACTGATTTTAGTCTCTAACTCTCCTCTCTCTTTTAGTACGTACTCATCAATTCTATTATGATAGCCTCTTTCTTAGCTTGAATTGGAATTTGAATCTATCTATTCCACCAAGTTTAGATTTAGTCCTAGGACTTAGATTGATAGAAAACAATATGTTATGTTTTTCCTCATTGAGCTTTCTTTTTCAACTAAGAGTATCACAGGGTCAATCCAACTCAGAGAGCTTCGGAAGTTCTCTTCCCCTATGAAGTGAAATCAATGTTGAGTTCTCAAGATATTTTCAATCCTAAAGGTTGAAAGCCTGATGAATATGAAAGAGAGAAAAAGGATGTCAAATTTTGTGACAAAAGGTTACTCAATGAGATGTTGGGAAACTAGAAAGAATTTATACAAAAAGTCTAGGAGTGTTAACAAAAAGTCTCTTAAGTAACCTTTAATTAGGGACAAGAATAAATGATTTGTTGTAAATTTGTTAATAATGTGTAAGACAAATCTAAAATTTCCAAATTGGAGAGTCTCTATGGAGCCAACAAACCCTCTATCCTAATTGAGATTCATGACATGAAAATCAAACAATCAATGGAAGGACATGCAACAATTGTAGCATCCAAGAAATCAACATTAAGTGAGTTACAAATGCACAAAAAACCATAAATGTATTAAAGAAAATTCTCTTCTGAAGTGAAAAAAACATATCACTCATAGAATCATCATTCAATAGAAGTTATTAAAACGAAAGATTCATAAAAGACACTTTATCATTCCATCCATTACAATGTCATATTCAATGTAAGAAGGGATATGCAGGTTCAATGTAGAAGATGCGATATGGAAACAGTAATAAAATTAAGTAGCTTAGTTTGCAAGAATCATCCATTTACGATACAATGTACATATGAAATTGAGTATTCACATAATGTTGATGAAATTTCATTAAAAGCTCCAAAATATCTTCATATTATTCCATTCTTACAATTCTGAATGTTTTCCAAATTGTAATTGTAGATAGACAATAGATTCGCCACTACCATTAGAAAAGGATTATTCAGTCTTAATGATATACATAGATATTCCTTTTATCAACACACACCCTATATAGAATCACAAATAAAGTGTCTATTGAATGCAGAGTCTACTAAACACAAAGCTAGACAATAACAAAAAAATTACAGAATGGAATAATACTAAACAGAAATGCACTGAAATCCATAAATGTATTAAAAAGACTTCTCTCCTAAAGTGAAAAAAACATATCACACATAAAATCTTCATTCAATAGCTGATATTAAAATAAAAGGTGCATAAAAGATACTTTATCATTTTATCCATTAGAATGTCATATTTATTGTAAGAAGGGATATGTACATTCAATGTAGAAGATGAGGTATGAAAACAATAATAAATTAAGTAGCTGAGTATGCAATAATCATCCATTTATGGTACACTATACATTTGAAACTGACTATTCACATAATGTTGATTAATTTTTATTAAAATCTCGAAAATATATTGATAGTAGTCCATGCTTACAATTCCAAATTCTTTCCAAATCATATTGGAAAATAGATAATAAATTAGTCACTTCCATTAGAAATGGATTATTCAGTATTAAGTATATACATAGATATTCCTTTCATCAACACACAACATACATAAAAACACAACATCACTCTCAACTGATAATCATTTTCAACCAGAGAAAAAGAATCTATTGGATGCAGAGTTTACTAAATAAAAAATCACTGAACACAAAGCTAATGATACAAAAATCATAGGATGCAATAATGCTAAATACAAACACACCGAAATTCGTAAATGTATTTAAAAAAATTATCTCCTAAAGTGCAAAAAACATATCACACATAGAATTGTCATTCAACAACATATATTAAAATCAAAGCTGCATAAAAGATGCTTTATCATTCCAACCATTAGAATTTCATATTCAGTGTAAGAAGGGATATGAAGGTTCAGTGTAGAAGATGTGGTATGAAAACATTAATAAAATTAAGCAACTTAGTCTACAAGAATCACCCCTTTACGATACACTTTACATATGCAACCCACTATTCACATAATGTTGATAAAGTTTTATTAAAATCTCAAAAATATCTTCATAGTAGTCCATGCTTACAATTCTAGATTCTTTCCAAATCATATTAGCTACTGCTAAGGAGATGGCTACAAGTAATGTAACAAACCAAAATTTCAATATTTGGTGGTGCTTTACTATGAATCCAGACTACCAATACTTTATTAAGGTGCATTTCTGCGATATTGTGAGTACCGCATTGAATGATATATACTTCGATGTATATATCAACAATGATAATGTTATCAATTATTTTAATATATCAACGTTAACAAAAAATACCTTGGAATTTGCTTATTACATCGATTTGGTAGTAGTTAATACACCTACTATATCAAAAAATATTTTTGTCAATGTTGGACTTGCATTAGATATGCCGAATGTTGTTCCTAATGCCATACTAAATGGGTTGGAGGTCATGAATATCAATAACTATAAAAGGAGTCTTGATCAGTCATTATCACCAAATAGTGCTATTAGATCAAAGAGCAATAGCAAGGTTGGTCCAATAGTTGGATCAGTTGTAGGAGTTTTTGTTGGTATTCGGTTGTTAACAATGATATTTTTTTTGGTTTTGCCATATATATCATACAAATCTCTCTATTATAACTTGGTTTCCTCTTCCACTGCACGAAGGACATTTTGAAACTATAGGAAGCAAGGGAAGCAAGGTATCTACTGGGAGTCATGCTTCTTCTGGAGTGTCAAATCTAGGCTGAGACTTCACATTTGCAGAGAGAGTAGAAGCTACCAAAATATTTGATGAGGGAAGTCCCATATCAATTAATTTTTGTAGATTTAATCATTATTTTTAAGGTTTGAAATTCTAAATTACAAATATGTACTATTGAGTGGTATTTCTTGCGTACTGCAACCCATATATCATAAAGAGAAAAAAAACAAGTCTCAACTGCAAAGGAAAAGTCGTGGAAGAACTAACTTTGGGAGACACCTTCTTCCAAGAGCTCTCACGAAACCCCAGGCGAGATGTCATAATTAGAAAAGAAAGGATACAAAGGACTACATTTGGAAAATAACAAGAGCCTTCGAGTGGAAAAGTTAACTTGCGTAAGAAGTTTTCTCCCTCACTGAGCAAGTTTCCTTTGCCACAAGGTAATTTTTCCATACCCTACGAAGTAGAAAATCAAAATATTGTCATATTGTAAAAATAATTGAGAGGAATGACTAAATAATAGCAAAAAAAATGGGGCGTACCAAATTTACCCTATCCATTGCAATGGGGTTGATGGAACCTCAACCAGTAAATTGGGAATGGTTGAAATGTGACAACAAAATAATGTAAATACTGTAATTATGGGTAAATTTGGTCTACTATTGGTCAGTCAGTTCTATAACGAGAAGGAGTTATGCAATGAAGTAAGCCCTTATTAATTGGGACTTCTTGAGAGGTTTGTATCATGGAGAATCATATTTGATTAATGAATATTTCCAATCCCTTACCCCGTGGAGGTTTCCTTGACACATTGTCAAGGTTTTACCACATAAATTCGTTGTGTTTACTTGCTTATGTTTATTTCAGTTTCCTATTTAGTTTCTCTATATTTATTTCTTGTTTAATGAACTCTTGAGACCAAAAGGTGGTATCAGAGCTAAGGTGTAGTCGGGATCACACTGTGATATTGGTTTAATGAGCCTGTGAGCCTGTCTGCGAAAGAAAAAGGTGAAGCACAACCATGACGAAGAGAAGTGGCAATTGTTTGGAAAGCCATGCACATTGGAACTCACTGGATAAATTGTTGTGGTTTCCAAATATCACCTGTACATTTGGAGAGAAGCTACGTTGGAGATAAGTTGTATTAAATACAATCTCTACCGAAGAGGCGCAGTTCAATTGTTTCTCATGCTCGTCGAGAAAGGAACACCCTCATCAGTTGAGCCTGATGTTGGAGGGAAGATCTCGAGCTAGCATATCCGTTGTTTTTGTCAAAGTCAAACTGTTGATGTATTACCCTATTCTCTGTCTAGACGGAGGAAGAAAGTTGATGTGTCTGTCGCAGTGCTGGAAAGAGAAGGCCTAATCAATTGAATGAAAATTGGGTACGTTTTTTTAAAAGGAAAGAATTACTGATATTCGAGTTTTTTTTAAGAAAAAAGGATTACTTTATTAGAGGGGTTTTTTTATGAGAAACTGTCGGGTGAAAATTCTGAAAAATGAATAGGGTTTAAGGACATATTCATTGAAGAGAGTTTTTCTCTGTGAAATTGTTAGGCGAAAATTCTAGAAATTGAGTAGGTTTAAAGACAAACGCACTAAAGAGGGTTTTTTCTTTGTGAAATTTTCAGGTGAAATATTGGAAATTGAATAGGGTTTAAAGGCAAATTCTGGAAATTGAAAGCAAAAGATTTTTTTTTAAAGGAAAACGTAGCTAAAGAAAGGAAATGAGAATATTTTTTTAAACCCTAGATGGAAATTTAAGAAAGAAGGGAAACTAGGAAACCACAGTAGAAATATTTGTAGGAAGAAATGGCCAAAATGACAAACGCAAAGTTTGCGGTGGAGAAGTTCACTTACAAGAACAATTTTGCTTTATCGAAACTGAAAGTTAGGGATTTGCTGGTGCAACAATGGTTGCACAAAACATTAGATAGGGTGAAGAAGAAACATGTTGGCATGACTTATTTGGACTGGGAGGACTTGGATGCTCGAGCTCACATTACCATCCAGTTATGCCTCACGAATCAAGTTCTCTTCAATATTGTTGAAGAAACTTTAGAAGCAAGTTTATGGGGAAAACTGGAAATGTTTTTATGACCAAGTCTTTAACCAGCAAAATTTATCTAAAAAGGAAACTATACAGTCTTCGAATGAAGGAGGGTAGAAAAAGTGCAGAACATTTAAATGTTTTTAATACACTTATTTTCCAATTGTCATATTTGGAAGTTAAATTTAAGGAAGAAGACAAAGCCATCACTTTTTTGTGTCCTTTGACCGAGTCATCGGGCCACTTCATAACCACTATCAGTTTGAGTAGAATTGAGTCTTTGGAATTTGATTCAGTGGTGGGAGCTATGTTAGCTGAAGAAGTAAGGAAGAAGTCTAGCATTACAACCTCTGTATCAGAAGCCATTGTAGTCAAAGGCCAGTCAAAGGAAAAAGGGGAGAAAGAAAAGAATTATTCTAGACTAAAATCAAAGGCAAATAAGTGTAAATCCAAATGCTTGTACTACAATAAAATTGAACACCTCACGAAAGAATGTTAGAAATGAAAGGAGCATGAAAACCCAAAGAAGGAAGAAAATCAAGTTGAGTCGGGTATGATTGATGAAGTTTTATCACTTGAATTGGGTATGGTAGATGAAGCTTTACCTATTTGTAATGTCTCTCAGAATTATGATAATTGGTTGTTAGATTACGATGCTTCTCATCACATGAGTCCACACAGAAATTGGTTCACATCATATGAAGCTGTGGATGGTAGTTTTACGTTTATGGGTAATAATGTATCTTGTCATACTGTTGGGATGGGAAATATCAAAATTAAAATGTATGATAATACAGTTAGAACATTATCTGATGTTAGACATGTACCTGAATTAAGAAAAAGAATAATTTCTTTGTGAGTGTTGGACTTAGATGGTTACAAGTTTACAAGTCAAAACGGAGTGTTGAAAGTCTCAAAAGGTGCCCTGTTTGTTATGAAGGTAGAAAAGGTTAGAAATATTTACAGACTCAAAGAAAGTACTCACATCAGTGAGGCAACAAATGTGTCAAAGAATTACAAAGAAGATATTCACCTATGGCATCAACAATTGGGTTGCATGAGCGAGAAAGGTCTTTAGTACTGATGAACCACAAATTGCTTCATGATTTGAAATCCTTGAAGTTGGATTTTTGTAAACATTGTGTGTATGGAAAACAACATAAACATAGATTTAAAAGTGGATGTCATAATAGTAAAAAAATTTTGGACTATATTCATTCTGATCTATGGGGCCATCTCCTACTGTATCGTATGGAGGTGCATTATATTTCTTAATGTTTATTGAAGATTTCTCCAAAAAATTTAGGGTCTATATGTTGAAAAATAAATTTGATGTATTTAATGTTTCTAAACAATTTAAAGCGATAGTGGAAAAGGAAACAAGAAAATCAATCAAATGTTTGAGAACTGACAATGGCAATGAATTTACTTCTCTAGAATTTTAACAATACTATAAGGATGAAAGAATTGTTAGACATAAGAATATTGGTTATACTCCTAAGAAAAATGGTGTTGTTGAACGTATGAATCTAACTCTTATGGAAAGAGCTAGAAGCATGATCAACAATCCTAACCTGTGAAAGGAGTTGTGGGAAGAAGGAGCATCTACTACTTGTTATTTAGTTAAAATATCACCTTCAGTTGCCATTAATTATAAAATTCCTAAAGAATTTTGGTCGGGTGAGTCTAGTGATTATTCGCGTTTAAGGATTTTTGGTTGTGATGCCTATACTCTTATTTTTAAAAATCAACACTCGAAACTATATCCAAAATTAAAATTTTATGTGTTTGTTGGGTATGACTATGCAGTCAAAAGGGTACAGGCTGTGGGATTCTTCTTCATGGAAGATAGTCATTAGTAGACATGTAACATTTGATGAATCTTCTCTTTTAAAATCAGATGTTGAAAAAGTTGAACGAGAACAGGTATTGCCAAATTAGCAAATTCAATTGGAGGTTATACCTTTTTCAAAAGGTGGAAAGGAAGGAGAGAATTCTAAAGGAAAAGGTTAGGAAGATGCAAAGGAAAACATTGAAGTTCCAGAACTAGTTCAACAACTAGTCACCCTAACTAGGTATACAAGCGAAAGAAAAACAACCAAAAGGTATCAAGTTGTTGCTTCATCTTTTACATTGATTACTAAATATGGGGAACATTCTTGTTATCAGGAACCAGTGGAAGATGCGGATAGAAAAAAGTGGAGAAAGGTTGTGCACGAAGAAATGGATTCCTTAGCCAAGAAAAAAAAATCAGATCTTGTAGAACTTCTTGAAGGAAGAAGTGTTGTTGGATGCAAATGGATCTACAAATTGAAGAGAAATGTTTATGGAAGTACCAAGAGGTATAAGGCAAGGTTGGTTGCAAAAGGGTATTCTCAGGTTGAAGGTATTGACTTTCATGAGATTTTTTCACGAGTTGTAAAACTTGTTTCTATTCGTAATGTGTTAGCATTAACTTCATTACTCGATCATGAGTTAGAATAGTTATATGTTAAAATAACCTTTCTACATGGTGATTTTAATGAAGATATTTGTATGGAACAACTAGAAGTTTTTGTACAAGATCGCAATAGAAGCTTAATTTTCAAGCTTAGGAAATCATTGTATGGCCTGAGTTAGTCACACAGGCAATGGTACAAGAAGTTTGACTCCTTCATGGTGAGCCATAATTTTACTAGAAGTGAGTATGATCATTGTGTATACTTCAAGAGTTTTAATGGCATATTCATTATCTTGGATTTGTATGTTGACGATATGATTATTGCAAGAAAAAGCCTGGAATAGATCAACGAGTTAAAGGCTAACCTCTCTAGGACGTTTGATATGAAGGATCTTGGAGCGACAAAACATATCTTGGGCATGGAGATACATAGAGATAGGGAAAATGGAAAACTTTGGTTATCACAACAGAAGTATGTGGAAAGAGTTCTTGAAAAGTTTAGTATGAACAATGTGAAACCTGTTAATGTTCCATTAGCTTCACATTTTAAAATTTCTTTGGTTTTGAGTCCTAGAATTGATTAAGAAAAGAAGTATATGTCTTGTGTACGATATGAAATTGTTGTAGGAAACTTAATGTATGTGACGGTATTTACAAGATTTAACATTTAACATGTAATTGGAGTTGTCAGTAGGTTCATGTCAAATCGAGGTGAAGAACATTGGTGAGCAGTGAAATGGGTTCTTTGGTATTTGAGAGACACAAGTGACCATTGCATCATCTTTAATGGTAGTGAAGGATCAGTTTGTGGATATGTGGATGTTGATTATGCAAGTGATTTGGACAAGCATAGATCTACTGCAGGTTATGTCTTTACTCTTGCAGGTGGAGCAATTAGCTGGATGTCAAAGCTTCAAGAAACAATTTCTTTGTGAGTATATAACTACTTCAGATGTTAGTAAAGAAGAAATTTGGTTGCAAGGTCTACTTGATGAGATTAGAAGGACACAAGAGAAAGTGAATGTATTATGTGATAGTCATAGTGCTATTCGTTATCCTACAAATACAACTTATCACAACAAGCCCAAGCACATTGATGTAAGGTATCATTTTTTGAGACATGTGATCAATGGCGAAAAAGTAGCTCTCAATAAGGTCCATACATAGGAGAATCATGTAGACATATTCATGAAGCCAGTTACAATAGAGAAGTTTCGATGGTGTTTGACTTCTCTTTGCTTGTAGAAGAGATGATGAATGGGCATGGACAAGGGATTAGGAAAATTGTTGTCAATGTGGAGATTGTTGAAATGCGACAACAAATTAATGTAAATAACGTAATTATGGGTAAATTTGGTTTATTAATAGTCAGTCAGTTGTATAGCATGAGGGAGTTATGTAACGAAGTAAGCCCATATTAATTGGGATTTCCCAAGAGGCTTGTATTATGGAGAATCATCTTTGGTTAATAAATATTTCCAATCCATTGCCCCATAGAGGTTTCCTTGACACATTGTCAAGGTTTTACCATGTAAATTATTTCGTTTACATGTGTAGGTTTATTTCAGTTTCCTATTTAGTTTATCTATATTTCTTTCTTGTTTAATGAAATCTTAAGACCAATAGGAACCAGAGTAATATATTTATAAACCCTCAATCCATAGAAGAGGAAACTCTACAGGTAAGTGGAGCAAGTCATTTTTGTTGTTGTCGTAGATGTCATACAAAACTCCTCTTCCACTACATTGAGGGCATTCTGAAATTATAGGAAGGTATCTGTTGGGATTCATGCTTCTTCTGGAGCTTTAAATCTAGGTCGGCAATTCACATTTGGAGAGATTGTAGAAGCTAACAAAATATTTCATGAGAGGAATCCCATATGAATTAATTTTCCTAAATTTCTGTCCTTATTTTTAAGGTTTGAAATTATACCTTACAAATATGTATTATTGAGTGGTATTTAATGTATAATGGAACCTTGACTACAAATATTCGCAGAAGACAACCATATATCACAGAGAGAAAAAAAAAAAAGTCTCATCTACAAAGAAAATGTGTGGAAGAGCTAACCTTGGGAGGAACCTCCTTCTAAGAGCTCTAATAAAACCTTAGGCGAGATATCAAAATTATAAAAGCAAGGATATGAAGGACTGCATTAGGGAAATAACTAGAGCCTCTAGCTAGAAGGGTCAACCTACTTGGGAAATTATCTCCCTCACTAAGAAAGTTTCCTTTGCCACAGAGAAATGTTACCATACCTTACGAAGTAGAAAATCATAATACTATAATACAGTAAAATGAACTGAGAGAAATGACCTAATAGTATAAAAATAAAATGGGGTATATTGTATTTACCTTATCCATTGCGCTAGAGGTCCTGTAACCTCAACCAATAGATTGGGAAATAGAGTAAGAGAGTTGTGAACCCTTGATCCACATAAGAGGAAACTTTGTCAGTAAGTGGAGCAAATCGACATGGTAAAAAATGATTTTTTTTCTCAAGTGATGAAAAACCCTAGCCAAGATGTAGAGCCCTACAATGACCAGGCAATAAAATAAAACTCTTGTTCAAGCCAAATCCCACATGGGAAACTCTTATTCAATCAAATTCTGCTTGGGACTCCTGCACAGGATTTGTCTGATCCAAGACACAATCAGTGATTTCGTGTGGGTGCCATGCATGATAAATTACACTTGGAACAACTGCCCCATAGACAATGAGAGGCTCATTGAAGAACTTTAACAAATCAAAGGGATGAATTCCTTACTAGTGAAGTACCTACAATATGTTTATTCAACAAGTTGAATAATGGCAAAAATCAAGATTCAGTTGACAGTTAAAGTAATGGGATATAACAGTGGAAGAAATTTCAATCTTTGAACATTGGATTTGACGATGCAAAGAAGTGCAGAGTGGTAGCTAGGGGAGTTCTTCCCAGAGAAAATGTCTTACAATGTAAAAATGTAAAATAATCCATTAATTTTAAACAAAAATTATAACTAATTAAATCCCAATATGTAGGTCAAAATATACATGTTGAAAAAATATTTTACATGTTCAAAATTTTATGTTTATACCAAAAGAAATACACACTCAGAAGACAAATTATATTATTTTAAATAAAAACCCGGAAGGTCAAATAATGTTTTTTTTATAAAAATGTCCATGTTAAATCAATTTTCATGGGACAAATTATATCGTTTTCAATAAAAACTAGAAAGGTCAAATATATTATTTTTGATAAAAATGTCCAAGTTAAATTGATTGTAGGTTTAATATGATGGGAAGCAATAAAGATGGCATTTAAATTTACAAATACATTAGATTATCTGATAATACAATAAGTTAAATGGCTCAATAAAAATATGATAATACAAAAATGACTTCAAATGACACACATTTGCAATGAAATATCTTCCAACAATACCATTTGATTCATGAAGATATCAGAATAAATAAGTAGTAAGTATTACAACTATCGATTAGGAAATCATCAAAAAATAGACATTATTGCATGATGTATTATCTAAATGATATTTACAAGAGAAAAAAGGAATTTATGAATCACTAAGTGTAGTCACCACCGAATTATGGGGAAATCTAATAGTTTAGCAAGCAAATTTGTATAAATGGTTGGTTGAGAAAAAAAGAGAAAATGTTACAAATTTATTTATGGAAATGAAGATACCATGGAAAATTTATGTGGTTATGATGTAAAAATGTCAATACTATCACTTTTATATATTTTTAAGTGCAGGAGGAGTATGTAAAATAATTTCAAATGTTGGATTGTGTACCTATTGAAGGCCATTGATTAGGACCATAGAATCAATTTCGCTTACCAACATTAGCCTCAAAAGCTTCAATACCAATGTAGTAGCTCTCCTTCCAATCTCCTCGAAAAATCAATATATGGAAAATTCAAAAGTGAAACGGTGCAAGGATTGATTTTTGAGAGTTGAGTGCATCAAGATACAATTACAAGTAGAAGTAGATATAAAAATACATGAATCCATGTATCTAGCCTTCTGTTTGATACAAAGTGTAACTTGGATGGTTCCCATTCCATAGAGATTTCATTTTTTCCTCCTCTAGAAGGGAAAAAGGGCATCGACTTTGCTAGAAGACTTTGTCCAAAATATCTTGATTGATGTCACAGTCGATGACATAAAATACAGAGTCCAAACAGCCCATATATAGATCAATAAACCATTCCATACATAATAAATTTAATTGATTTCTCCTAAATCAATGAACTAAATAAAAAATTAGGGAAAACAAATGTTAAAATTACAACTAAGAGTTTAAAATACCTTGAAAATTTGTTTTACAGTTGCAATAAGGTCGGGATTGGCAATATTATTTTAAAACATGTTTTAAATAATACTCAAACATCATTAATTCCTTGCCCTTTTCTCCTCTGTTTGTTCAAGTGCCTTCAAAAGATGTCGATAATGAGGCATTTAAGTAAACTATGTGACATTTCACTACATTAAAAAACATTTACAACAAGAAAATATAAAACCGTATCATAAGGTAATTCATTGCATCCAATAATACTTCCCTATATTTATATTCACAAACATCTAAAACTCTCAAAAGGCTTTACTCTCCTAGTCTTATAAACTAAATAACTTCTTTGCTTTATTGCATCAAATTTCTCCCATGGTTTTCTTTATCATTGAGATACAACCATGAGTCATGATAAATATTTCTAAAGTGACAGAGATCACTGGATGCCAAAACAAATGGATTTATTAGAGAGTAACATCAACTATTTTATATTAGTAAATTTAGTGATAGACAATTTAGTTTAGTTTTTCTTCTTTAGTTGAGAATTAGAAAGAATCATTTAGGTTCCTATTTCTAGGAGTCCGTTTTAAAAGAGGAAATAAAAATAGGTTGTGCAAATCACTTATATCAAAATAACGATGTCTATAAAGGGAATGCAAAGGAGTTTTTCATCATATTTTCCTAAGGAGGTTGTGGTTGTGATCAATTTTTTTGTTGAAGCTTCCCTAATGAGTTGAGTATTTGAGTTATAGTTGCCTGTTGCATGAATCCATCTTAATTCTTGATTTCCATCTTAAGTCATTATCAAGGACACAAAGTTATAAATAAAAGGCTAAGAAAACATTCTAAACCACATGTTTATGACCAAAACTTGCAATTTAAAAAAATATTTCAAATAAAAGGAAAAAAAACATACAAAAAAATTAAAAAATGGATGAGTATAAAAGGAGGCCATTTCTAAACAATGAGATTTTTTTGGTAAAATTATCTACATTGAGAGAAATTATTTTTATCTTAGCATAATAAATATTGTTGGTACTTCTAAAGTTTGCACTCAAATTTCTAAAATTACCCTTATTGTTCTCCAAAATATATCTCCGACATGATTTCTATGAGGTTCCTAGAGAATTGTTGAAATTTCTGCAATTACTAAAGCTATTTGAAGGCCTATAAAGAAAATAATTTAAAAATTTGAGATCAGACTGACGTGATGATAGATCTTGTGGGAAACGAATTGTGTAAAATAAACCTCCAATTTCATATCTTGCCAATATTCTAGACCTACGACTGAGACATTGATTAAAAATCCAAAATGGCTTCAGAAACAGGCTAGAGAAATATTTATTATTCCTAGCAGCGAATGTAGTAATAAAATTTTTGTTGAAGTTGCATATGAATCTCAAAGTGATTGATTAAAGCTATTGCAGATACATAAAAATTATTTAAATAACATGTTATACTTTTGGGAATGAAGTCACTTAATAAAAATACCAAACTTACCCTATCCATTGCACTGGACTTGCTAGAACCTCAACCAGTAGATCGAGAACTAGAGAAAGAGATATGTGAACTCTCAATTAGCAGAAGAGGAAACTCTGTTGGTAAATGGAGCAAGCCGGCATGGTAGACATTGAAATTTATTCTCAAGAAATGAATTCTTTACCAACAAAGTACCTACAATATATGCATTCAACAAGTTGAAAGGTTGTAGAAATCAAGATTCAATTGACAATTAAAGCCGTGGGATCTAATAGTGGAAGAAATTTCAATCATCTAAAATTGGATCCGACGGTGCAGAGGACTAAAGAGTGCAATTAAGGGAGTTCTTCCCAGCGGGAACGCCTTACGACGTAAAAATTAACTAGAAAACTAAAAAAATAAATTCAATCGAGACAATATTTAATAGAAAAAATGAACGCACATAGTGCACACTATTTAGGGATTAGTGACCTTCTTATTACAATAAAAATTAAAATGTATTACATTTCACTTATGTCCTCTCTTATTTAACCTACTTCCTTTTTACTCACACCCCTCTCAAAAGTAGATTCCACTACAATGGCATGGGCCCAATACCATGAGATAATACCATAGATGAAAACATCTTTTTCTTTGATTTTGTCTTTCACATAACAATCTCCCCATTAAGACCAAAGAGAAGGTTAAGTGAATAATTTTGTCATTTTTTTTTCTCTTCTCACTACTAATCCTTCCTCAAGATGTTGTTCATCACATTTTATTTACTCCAACCATGGTTCTACAAAGCTATTGCTTATCACTATGAAAAATATTATCAATTGGATCTTTTGTCGTATGTATTTTCTCCAATTGTCGCAATGCATCCTCTAACACTTTTAGGAATCCAATGATGTCAAACATCAATGTCTTATTTATTAGAATAATAAGTTGTTGCTTTTTCTAAATTAATGACGCTTTCACTATCACAATGCAACACATATTTATTTTAATTTATTTATATATCTCTTCATAATCATTGCATCCACAACATTGCTTTGCAAATTTCTGTGGTAGGTACGTTTTCCACCTTTATTGTCAAAAGGTTATCATTTTTTGCAGTTTACACATCCAAGACACTACTACACCCTACAAATGTATATAAATAATCAATAGTGGACTTTCTAGTATCCTCATCTGTAGCCATATTTATTATATATATATATATATATATATATATATATATAACCTTGAAGAGTAACATTTTTATTACCAAAACTTAAAAAATAATTACCAGTACCCTTGAGACACCTAAAAAGCCACTTTACCACTTGCCAACATTGTTTGTATGGATTTGCAAGGAACCTACTCACTACTCCAACTAAATGTGCAATATTTCAATGGGTGTATACCATGGCAACCATCTAGATACCAACTGCTAAAGAATAGGATATTTTACCCATTTCCTCCTACTTCGTTTCATCACAAGTACAAATCAACACTAAGTTTCAAATGTGTTGCTAGGTATGTACTAGTGATTTTTTCCTCCTTCATATTGAACTTTTTTAACACCTTCTTAATATATTTTTCATGTGGCAAGCATAAGATTTTATTCTTTCTATCATGTATAATCCTGACAACCAATATTTTTTGTGTTGGGCCTAAATATTTCATTGTAAATTGACTACCCAAATCTTTATTCAACCTATTAATCATTCTCTTATCATGTCCAACAATTACCATATCTTCCATATACAGTAGTAGTATAATATACTTTTCTAAGTCATACCTCTTTGTGTAGACACAATGATCAACCTCTATTATTTTGAAGCCATGCTCCAACATAAATGAATCAAATTTCATGTACCATTGGTGAGGTTCCTATTTCAAACTATAAAGGCTCTTCTTTAACATGTAGAGAAGGTTTTGTTTACCTTTTACCTTGAATTCTTCCAGTTGTTCCATATACATTTCCTCCTTCAATTCTCCAAGAAGGGTAGTTGTATTCACATCTAGTTGCTTGCATTCGAAGTCTAAAGAAATAGCAAGACCATGGATAGCTTTTATGGATGACATTTTAACAATAGGTTAATTTTTTTTTTTTTTTTTTTTGTAAATTCAATACCTTCTCTTTTGGAGAATCCATTCACCAGAAACCTTTCTATGTATGTTTCCTTGATGCAGGTGCATCTCACCCTTTTCTTAATTAAAGAAAAATCCAAGTGGAGCATGAAGACGTGGACCAGCAAAGCTGAATAAAGGGAAAAAACAGAGAAAATCTCCCTTAAAGCAGTTAAAGAAAAAAAATTAAAGAGAGAATGGATAAGACTAGATAGACTTCCTATTGTTAATAGCCATGCACGCTTTTTGGAGAGTTTTTGTGGAGAAAATCAGAAGAGGATAGGATCGGTCCTTCATAAGACTTTTTATATAAATGTAATGCAATAGGGGTGTAATAGATATCTTATTTTGTGAAGAAAATTGTGAGTGGGCAAGATGTAGCCGAGCATGAGTTCATTTTAAGGCTGAAAGGCCTTAACTTTGTAATTGTTCCGTAAATATATAAAAGTGTGTTCATGTTCTGTGTTAATTGTATACACTATGTGTTTTATAAATGAGTCAAAACTTGTGGTCTGTAAATAAAAATGGTGTTGCAGGCACTCGACGGCGGCTGCATGAATGTTCAAATGAGTGCAAGACAGACTACAACGGTGAATTAATTAAAAGGCTTCCCAAATATTGAGTGGGCCCATAACCCACAGGTCCAGGATCAAGATTTTTAAAGAATTTGGGATTTTGGGCAACCCCCAAAATCTCATTTTCATCAGGTGGTATCAGAGCAGGGAAAGGATTCCTAAGAGAAGAAAGAAGAATGCGAACAGAAGGGGAAAGAGGTATAGCTATGTTAAAGTTGGAGAGTTTATGCAGATGGCGGCAGCAGAAGGTGAGAAGATTTGCAGCAACCTAGAGGATGCCAAAAGACCGAGTGCGGAGGGCTTGGTGAGGTATCATGTAACAGAGGAGGCTGTTACTGCAAAGGTTGGTTGCACTGAAGGAATGCAGTGGTTAAAATTACTAAGGACAAGGAGAAGCATATGACCAGGAGGTCATAAATTTTTGTGCCTCGGGAGTCTGATGCAGGTGCATCTCACCCTTTTCTTAATTAAAGAAAAATCCA
>APFE031181732.1:0-10141 GCA_000404065.3 Pinus taeda
AACAGTTAAGGGTTTTGCATTAATAATACTAGATTATCAGCTAGAAGCCTTAAAACATCTTTTTTTCTCTGACAATGTAAATATTCACCAGACCATACAAAATTAGTGTCATCTCTAGGATTTCATTTCTTCCCTATTCTAAATACATATATTTTTTATGAATATATAGAAGATCCCAAGTATCAAAAGGTATTTACATTACAACATATATCAACAAAATATTTTAACTAAAACCAATAAACCCGTCCTTAGTTTCCCCTATCAACATCGTCCAAAACTAGGCTTTTCATTCCTCTGTGAGTGAAGAGGCTTCTTCCTATCAGGAACCACACTAGGAGAAACACCTCCAAGAGAAAGTTGAGCACTCCTAACCATACAATTCCCTAGAGTTGTAACCCGAGTGCTAAGTGCAATAACTTCCTCATGGAATTCATTCAAAGAAATTTCCAGACTACTCAGAAGTTAGAGAAACTTATCTTCTAATAATAGATGTGAAGACTAGCATTGTCTCTCATCCATGTCATTTTGTTGTTTCCTAGAAACTTCAGCAACACCTCAATGAGATCCAAAAATTTAAGAAACAAATAACCAACATCAAGGCTTTCTGGAAGACAATGAGATTGTTCCATTTCAGGTAAGGACCACTTAACCTGACTTGAAAAAGAACTAACAAGCTTAACCCACACCCCAAGACCAACAAGGCAAGGCTTCCAAAGAATTTTCTAGAGTTCCACATAGTCCATTATATAATTGAGACTGAAACACTGCCATGAGCCATACTGAGGAAACTTTTCATATCCAACCCAAAATCCTCTGGAGGATGATGAATAGACTGATGATTGAAAGTTTAGGGTGATAAAATTAACTCAATCCACTTCTCAGAGAAAGAAACTCCATAGCCATATTGAATTCCAGTCGCTTCGACAAAATAAGTATTAAATTCTTATGCTTCATTTTGCAGATGAGAGGAAATATTTCAAGACACATAATAAGGTGCATGGGGAACCTAGAAGAAAATTTTGAAGACTAATGTCAGAAATTAATAAATATCTAGATCCCAATACCGCTTATCCTTTTAACAAGAGTCATAGACCATTTAGAGTAGGACGAAGATGTCCCATCCCCACTTCGAGACAAATTTCCATAAGTATCAACATTTGAATGAAAGTGAATATGCCTTGGGACTCTCTTCATGACTATGGTATATAAATGATTTTGAAATTTCTTTAATCCAAATATAATCTTCCTTGGCCCAACACGGAGCCTTTATTTTGCAAAATGTTTGCCATTGAATTCAAATGTCTTCAAACATGGAAAAAATTCCATATGGTCGAATTGAGAGGTAAGTAAGAGAATCCTTTGGAGAATAAGAGGGCAAAAAAGCTCGACTCCATCATAGCAATGACCACCTAACAAATTATAATCATTGAATCAATGAAGACTAGAATAAAGTAAAAATTAATTTCGAAAGAGGTTTCTAGACCCTTCCATAGAGAACGAAACTCCACTTGGTTGTTTGTCACATGACCAAGACCCCATGCAAATTGTGCCACAATTTTTTCGTTGGGGTTGAATAATGCCCCTCTTACTCTTGCCTCCACCATAAAGTAACATGATTGTTAAAATAACAAATATGACGCATTGTGTAGGATAGTTGAATTCCATAATGATTAGTTACGCTACACTAGAAGCATCAACATTCTCCACCATGAAAACAATTCAAATTTTACTCGAAAACCTTTTTATTATCTTTAAAAAAAAATAAACATAAAAGTTTAATTACATACCTTAACTGATATATTTCCTTTATTATGAGGTATATAATGTCATTTCCCATTCCTTTTAGCCTTAGAATTTGATGTTTTGCTATGAGGTAACCCTTTCATACTTTTATGTTGTTGGTGAAGCTTCTCTTGGCTCTACATGAATAAACTCAGCATGGTTTCAATTGTTTTTTGGTTTTTATAATAGACAAATAACTTAAATTGTGCATCTTATTCACATAACTTAAGAGGCATGTTTTTTCATTTGGGTTTATCTTAGTTGGTTGGGAGAAATAATTGTTGTCCTCCCCACCTAAGTTCAATTCTTGCAAGCCACATGTTGAGGTTTATTGTAATGGATTTGAGCTCTATTGTTGAGTCTGATTAGTACCTAGAGGACCAAAAACATGTATGTTCTTCATATGGAATATAAATATATTTCTCATAAAGAGGGGAGGGAAGAAAAACATATGAGATTTGTTTCGGTTTTTGAATTCCATTACCCACATTATTAATGTTTCCATTTTATGGTATTTTAGACATCATAATGCTCAATTCAACCAACTCTGATGGTGTAAGACAACTATAAGTAATAAAAATTTGTTTTAGTATTTTTGTATATTGAAATATCTATTAATCGATCAAGTAATGAGTAATTATATTGAAATGACTGCAAACATTATCATGTTAGCATTGTACTATCTATAGTGTATTTTGAATCTATAGTGGCATAAAATGTTGGTGTATGTTTGAATCTATAGTAGTACGAAGGGTTAGCCCTTGCATACATTTAGCTATTTATGGATTTTTGCCACACTTACACTAGTATGGCCACTTTGTTTTAAAGGCAAAACTTATTGGTACATAAGGTTTCCACGATATATTGTATTTTTTCCCATGTTACAAATCTCAGGGAAAGCCCTTGGATAATTTCCCTCATTTTGAAGATGATACATAGGGAAAACCCTAGATTATTAAGGCCACAAGGCGAGTCGAGAACAATGATGAAATCCATTAGAGAAATATACTATATATGAGCTCAACATATCACTTGTGGGAATCGAACCTAGGTGGGGAGGATGATAGCCATTCCTCCAGCCACCTGAGATAAATCCATTTGTATGTTAATGCATTAACTTTCTGCTTGGAAATTTATTTGAAATTTTTGAAAAGGGATGGAAGATGCTTTCATACTTATCTTCATTTTGGAGATTTAGTTTAAACCACAATTTTTTGTGACTATTTCTCTTTATCATATTAACTTTTTCGTTTCTTTTTCTATCAAGATAACTAGAAAGTTGGATAAAGATCTCACTTTGTAACACTTAGTTTCATAAAGTGTATATGGACAAGGAAGTAGTTCTATTGTAAAACTTCCCTCTTTTTTTTTATGTATGTAGAGGATCCAAAATTGGATAGGATGAGAAAAGATCCCACTCCCACCTATATTTTATTTTATAATCCTAATAAATGCATATGTGATATGAGATAGTGCAATTTCAAAATTGGTAGCATGATTAGTGAAGGAAACTTGTGAAGATGAGAAATCACGATTCGCTAAAGCCAAAGAAACTTAACAAGTTCCGTTTATTGCAATACTATGTTATACATTATGTTGGAAAGAAATCTAATACATCCACTTCTACGTAGAGGGTTATAAATCATTCTCCTTCTACATGGATTTATTGTCTTAATATACTCTTTACTTGAACATTCTTTGTTATCTTCCATTCATTAATTGAGTTATGCACTTTTCTTTCATATTTTTAGTTCATGTTTTTATTATTCCTTGATTAAGTTTTGGGCATATTATGCATATAAAAATTCATTAATGAGGTTAATATTGTGTCAATAACATACATTAGGGGAAGCTTTATGAGGGTTTTGAGTACAAATCATTATCACTAATAAAGTGAAGAGATGGATATATATGTTATCCATAGAGATCAATTTTAAGCCATAATTATATACTTCAAATGATACTATAAGAAAATGAAAAGGAGATAATTGATTCAAAGGCATAATTGTAGCCTTGTCTTGAGAAGCATATTGTGTTATAAAATGGGCTATTATATTTGTTTCACCTTTCTATAATGTAAAAACAAATAGAATATGTGTCATAAAGAGAATTAAAAATAGGTCTTTCTGATTTTTTACTTAATTGTTGGTTATGGGCTAGTGCTATATAACAGAAGAGAGACATAACTAAAATGATAAAATTGAAAAGCACATACATGAAAAGCACAATTGGGCTTTGGAAAATGTGAGTGAAATACATTTATATTTTTCTTGGGAAAAATCAATTAAAATGTTAAAACCTCCCAACAGATTACGTATAAATCATGAAGGTGCAAGTTCAAAGGATATTTTTCTTGAATGAATATCACTAATTAGATGAAGATGTTAACTTTCAAAGAGAAACGTTACTCAAATGCAATGTAACACTACTCATGGTGCACCAATTCCTGGAATTGAATATTGAACAACTATTAAATTTCATATTTATAATTATTTCTCTTTATACTCAACATTTCTTTACACCTTTGGACCAATAAATAGGTTAAAACATGGTGAAAATAAAGTAAATTTAGCTCTTAAAAATAATTAAACAAAATAACTTTTATAAAACATTGAAAGTATAAGCTCCTAAGTGAGTAATTATGAATGGTAACTCTATTAACTTTTCCATCTAACTATTTTCAAAATTTTATTTAGGTGTAGATAATATATATATATAAAATCAACACCCATAAAAACGGAATCACTCTTATTCACACCATAGAAACCGAATAACGCAGGTAAAAAAAACTACATCAATATAAAAAATTATAAAATAATATCACTGACTTAAAAGATGGTTTAATGCATGGTAATTAGAAAATTGGTTTAATGAGTAATAATTAAAAGATTGGTTAAAGGTGAATTTGAACACAACGGTCCAAAAAAACAATAATAAAACTTATGAATGCCTTAGTTATTATACACTCGCCCGCACGCGTGAGGAATTAAGAATGTGAGGGATCGGTGGTTGTATACTTTGCCCCTAGTGAATGAAGAATGAGAGGAGGAAATTCACCAATGAAGAGGAGGTGATAGAAGTTTTTTCAGTCCGAAAACAGCAGAAAGGCGATCTGAGTGGATTATTCATGGAGGGGGTAATTTTCTGTTCCTTTAATTTGTTTGGTCTATTTCTCTGTTTATTGCACTGGTTAACCAGGGAAACCAAGTAACCTGACAATTTTTTTCATGTTCAATCTACAGGTGGTTAAGCATGGGTGTTCTTTCTCTCTCAAGGTCTTTGATGTAAAGTTGTTTGTCTTATGGAGCGCTCCATAATGTTCTGTGTAGTGTTGTATGCATCCATGACCTGTCCTGTGTAGTGCTGTGGTATGTTTGTAATGTGAGTTGTGTAGTGTTGTGGTTTGGTTGTTTTGTGTGTCTGTTAAGTGAGAGAGAAAGTCCAAGCTGAGGAGAGTATCAGGGGTGGTTGAAGGGCCAACTTGATCAATGCATTCAGAGTTGAGTTGGTATCCATGGCAATATTTTCTTGAATTACTTTTAAATTCATTCTCCGCCATTTGTTTCTGTTTTTTTTTTTATGAATTGGAATTTTATATACAGGAGGAGCTGGAGTGATGAGTTTGTAGCTCTTTTTTAGCGACCTGTTTCCAGAGTTTCAATAACAAATGAAAGATTGTTAAGAAGCAAGGTTAGTAGTAATTGCGAATGGCCTTGTTCTCCTGTGTTTCTTGGTGCAGTTTACAAATATCTCTATGATATATTTAGAGAACATGTCAATTGCAGAAGAGTTATGTCAATTGAGCTAGTTTTAGTATATGTGTCGATCTGTGTTCACATAAAGGATGTTCACATGTGAGATATTCCATGTAAGGAGTAAGGTTTCCCATAAATATTTTCGAGTATTGACAACATTGGTTTCTCATTTCATGGTTGCGCTGCTTGTTAGAGCATTGGTCTCTCCAAACGCCCAATTGAGCTCCTCCTTTTCTCATTTCATGGCTGCGCTGTTTGTTATAGCATTGGTCTCTCCAAACCCCCAATTCAGCTCCAAACGCCCAATTGAACTCCTCCTTGAACTCCTCCTTTTCACATTTCATGCATGCGCATCCATTTTCTTTAGATGTGTTGAACACATTACGTTCTATTACTATGCTAGATCTCACCTATAATACAATCAAGGGAGAAATTCCTTCATGGCTGTAGAATCTTTCAGAGCTTTGAGACGTTGCTCCTATCATACAATCAGTTGGAGGGGGCAATACCATCTCAACTGTATAACTCGTCGACTTCTCTGAAGCAAGTGGAGTTACGAGCAAATCAGTTCCATGACAGCCTTCCCCATCCACCATGATTCATATCCATAAGAGTTGCATAATTCGATGAAGTCGAAGTTCCTTAAAGAGTGCTAACACCAGTCATAAGAACAACTAATTTAGGTAGCACAATCGGTAGTTTCTCAAGTAGCGTGGGTAGATTAAGTAGGAAATTGAGAAGGCGGTTTAGTCAGTTGAGAGGCACCGTCAAAATCCTTACACAGCAAAACCCTAGAGAGCCAGATCAACACATTCGTGAGAAAGACCCAGCCCTTTCTATTGATTGTGCAATTCAGAAGCGAGAGCTCGAATAAACCCCAAAAATGCCCACCGTAAGGCTGCATAGCCTACATAGCCTACTTACAGATCCAATTCTAGACCCGTACGGCGTAGCTACATAGCCTACTTGCAGATCCAATTCTAGACCCATAGCTACATAGCCTCTAGACCCATAGCTACATAGCCTACTTGCAGATTTCTGTTTAATAGAAAAATTCAATGAGTCTTTTTTCTTTGTTAAGAAAGCACGGTGAAATTACTTTTGATGGCGTTTTCTTATTCCGTTTTGAATATCACAAAAAACGAATTATGTGGATGGCTGTGATTGTTTGGGGATGCGTGATGGAGTTTGAGGAGATGCCCTCTTTTAGTGGATTACTAATTTGCTGGTGAAATACAGCTTTTCCTAAAGGTGCAACGCCTGGTAATGATAATATAAATACTATTATTGTGTCTACTTAACGCTTATTCTAATTAAATGGCCTCTGTATAGCACGCCGAATCGGATATTATCGATAAATTGTTGTTGTTAGGAGTTTTTATTTATTAGTGGTTCTGAAGAATAGTCCAAGTATTCAGGGATAAGTAATTGTTTATGAATTTTTTTAATAATTAAAAGTGATTATTAATTAAAATTGTTTTATTAAAATATTATTTAATTTAATTAGATTTACAGTAAGAAGGCACATAGGAAACCTAAAATACCCAAGACAGTAGTAGCAAGCCACATAATTAGAATTATACTCGAAGCCAACGCTTGGGTAATGCAGAGGGATAGTACCTGCAATTGACTGATGGAAGAGTTTTCCATGGATGGTACCAGTAGTTTTAGATTTACCATAAAGAGCATGGCCCTGCGCCCAATACAGTACCAATTAGCCACATAGGAAACCTAGAATATACTTGAAAGTTTGCAACACCCTACACGGGAATTTCCATCATCTCTTCTTTACGAGCAACCATTAGTGGAAGTGCCTTCATCTTCTCTGGACTTGGTTTGTGTTTATTTCTAATTCTGAGATAAAGGCTAACATGTAAGTTAGTTATTTAGTATAAAAATATTAAAAAAAAATATGAGAAACCTTTAGTCAAATAAATCTTTGGTCGGAAATTCAACTCCGGATTCAGGGGAGAAAATATTTCCCTGGCCTGTGCACAAAATCATATATATACATATGTGTAGTCATATAATCACTATTTTTTATTAATTAATGTGAATATCATTGATCTGTTAGTTGTTTGTTTTTGCTACTGAGGCTGCTCCTCCTCGGTGAAGATACTATTTCTATTATGATTTCTCCTACGTACTGTCCTCATTGCCTTGGTGATACTATTGATATTATGACTTCTCTTACCTACTGTCCTCACTGCCTTGGTAATACTATTTATATTATGATTTCTATAGTCAATGGGGAAGAGCACTACCTTGGTCATCCTTGCTCTATGCCATTTCTGTTTGTGAAGATTTGTCCATTTCTATAATATCTACCTACCCACCTAGTGGTCATCCCTGCTATATTGAATTTCATTTCAGTCAGGATTTTTCGTATTCGAATTATTTAGTTCTTCGTTCAGGCGAGGATCGTTTGAATTTAATACCCTGAACTTGATGGGTATATTTAGTCTTTTAGATGCAGGATTTAGTCTATTATATATTAGAGAGACAGGCCCCTGGAATATACCTGTAGCTTTGGGTTAGCATTTGAAGGGGAATGAGTGGTCGTCATTAAGGAGGATTGTAGATGGTTGGTGCTTAATATTTATTTTGACTGCTTATATCATGTACCAGATCATCGTTCATATTCATGTGCATGTAAGTGGAACGTTCCTCTGTTTTCCTTTGACTTCACTGTAAACGGTTCAACATTCCTCTGTTTTCCCTTGACTTCAACATTCCTCTGTTTTCCCTTGACTTCACTGTAGATGGTTCAACATTCCTTTGTTTTCCCTTGACTTCACTGTAGATGGTTCAACATTCCTCTGTTTTCCCTTGACTTCACTTTAGATGGTTCAACATTCATATGCACATGAGAGTGTCTCCTTTATTATTGAGGAACAAGAAGGCTTCGCTGATTACATTGAAAATATGCATCAACAACCAAGAAACTGTTTCAACATGGATTGGGAAGCCTTTTCTTTTTTGGCAAAATCCCTGCTAAACGCACTGCTCGCCCAAAAACCATTTGAGAAATATTTGACCAATTTCACCCACAAGAAGGAGGGACAAGTGGAGCGCAGTCCCAAAACAACATGGTAGTATTTACTTAATTAGGACAGATAATCTGGTAGTATTTACTTAATTAGGACAGATAATATGCAATAGTAGGCAACCCTCGAATGTCATGAACGACTTGACAACGATCTCCCGAAACGATTTTCACGCGGCAACAAATTCTTAGGTAATCAAAGATTCCTTTTTTACTCTCTGTTTTTAGATAATCCATTATTCCTTTTTTGCTTTCTGTTTTTTTTATAATCATGTAGTTTTATTAATTATAAAGCAACTGTTTTCTCTTTCATCTTTTATTTCTATGAAAGTTTACCATGTAACATTTACTTATTTTTATCAAGGGAAATATATTTACCAAGAATTTGGGTTATGATTTAGATTTTCGGAAATAAACATGTATTTTATTATTATATATTTTATAAAGATAGATATATGGGTAATGATTTAGAATTTCGAAAATGAATAGTTATTATTATGATTGGTTACTCATTATTTTATTCTTTATTTCAATTTAAAAAAATATGAAAAATATATAACATTTAATTGTTGAGAATTTTATTTACTCAATGAAATTTTATTAATAAAAGCATATTACCAAATGTGTTTCCTTATTTATTTTAGATATCTAAAGGTTAAATTTAATTTTTATTATATTGAATTTGGAAATTTTATCATATTTTTTTCATATTTTTATCACTTTACATAATAATATTCTATCCATGGTTTTTTCCTTAATATTTGTCATGCATTATTATATATATTATAGATTTTATTTATGAATGACACATTTAATTGTGTTACCCGTTATTATGAAAGGTTTGTATACTAACAATATCATTTCAATGTTGTATGTTGCAGAAAATTTATCAATATCAAAGTTGCTCCTGAGTGAGTCGAAGACATTATCTATTTTTATGTTTTGTAGTGTTGTAATTAGAAGAAAATATTTATTTTTTTGTTTAGATGGGCCCATCAAAGAATGTACATGAACACCAACTATCATTAATAAAACGAGTAGGTTTTTTTTTTGTGTGGAGGGGAATTCAACCCCTCTAAAAGGCTCTTAGGAAGGTTAAATGGTAACCCTCCTTTGAGTTGTGTTCCTTGTGCTTATGGTTTTCATGATTTTAGTTTATGGTAACTCCAACATGCACAAATGCAAATATTATCCTTTTATTATAATAATAATAATAATTTATAAACATGTTTTAAACATCTTCCTAACATACACACAAATCACAAAATCACTTGTCTCACATAAATCATTTAATATTCTTTCAATGTTTTAAACATCTTCCCCACATACACACACAAATAACAAAACCACTCAATTCACATAAATCATTTAACATTTTTACAATGTTTTAAACATGTTCCCAACACACAAACCCATAAATCACTCTTATTCACATAAATTATATAACAACTATAACTTTTTTTTTGGGGGGTTTGATTTTGATTTTGTTTTTTTTTTCTTTTCCTTGATTATTTAATTATATTTTTTTACAATAACCATGTTATTAGGATATTTATAT
>APFE031181736.1:0-12589 GCA_000404065.3 Pinus taeda
AAGAAATTTACATCTAATTTTATTGATCTTTTAATAATTAATAAAATTTAAGTTAAAAAATTTTACACTAATTAATTATAATCAAATTAATAATTTGAAATTTAGAAATTGAAATAAAAACTATAATCCAATATTATGGAGTGTATTAAACAAATCTCTCTTTCTCATATAATGACATTCATTATTGGCCTTCTTGCTGGTGTTTATGAAGACTAATGCCCCTTCAATTTTAACATTTGGAATGGACTTCCATAATGATGATCCTGATGAAAAAGTTACACATGAAGATAGACATAGACAGATCACTGTCCTTCCAAATTGTGTTAATACTAAACCACATAATATTTTAGGACATCAATTTTAAGTGATTTACACAATTTTGCATCGAGAGAAGTTGAGTACTTTTATGGAGAGTGAGATTTTCTTACATGTATGTAAGTATATAAGTGTGTATAAAAACTAAAATGAATTTGAAAAATGTTTATAAGTATTTTATTTATTTTAAAATTGGTGTTTAGGAATATTAAATATAGGTGGGGGTTTTAAATAAAAATATTTAGAATATACAATTAAGATATAGTTAAAATTAAGAGAGAATATTTCTAATTTATAATAGACAAATAAAAAACATAATATTATATTTTTATTAATGGAGAACAATGTTCACTTGTTACTTTTAGGGGTAATTTGCAATTTAACTACACTGTGATTGCAAAGTAACTTCATAATAATTTTTTTATATTGCTCTTATATTTTTATATAGTACTTTTAAGAACATTTTAGGGAAGGAACTTTCTAGTGAGCCCTTTTACATTTGTTGATTTCACACCATTACATAGGTTTTCCTTACTAGTGATGGCCTCTCTAAACAAAAATACATAACCACATATCTAATAATTAGGGGGTTAAAGAGGTTAGGACCCTAACACTACTTTTTGCCTCTTAATGTTGCATTTCTTGGTTCTGGTCTTGGTCACTCAATTTCCATTACATCATCAAGTGGGTGTATTATTTCTTACTCATTCAATCTCCCATAATTTGAGTTCATGGATTGAACCTAGTTTGATGCCCCTGAATGATCTCCCTTGCTCATGTTAATCACCATGGTTCGAAGCATATTAAGCTTCACTTCCAAGGCTAAAATTTGGCAATTCTATCATATAAGTGTGCCCATAATTGTGGCAACCTAAGTAATTGCTTATTGTTCATTCTCATGAATCTTTGTAATGGTTGTTAAAATTGATGACGCATTGGCAATAATAACTTTTCCCGGATTTTTGAAATCCCTCCTAATTTTCCGCAATTCCTGATAATCCATTATAAGACAAGAAAAACAGCATTAACACACCTACAAAAACATTACAAAATGAGCAACAAACCATTATAGCTAGACCTAATCAAGAGAGTGGTGCCAAAGAGAGGAAACATAAATCAAAAGCATTAAACCAAAGAAAATTAGAAGCATTCACTACAGGCCTGTAGAACAAACCTCCTCCTAATTTATAACATGAAAACCTTTGAAAAAAATGGAAATAATATTTCCCAGTTCCAAGAAACCAAATATGAGCCTATGCCTTCCCAAAGCCATCAACTAATCTCAAATATGGCACCTTTATATAACCTAGCAAGAAACCACTAGATTTGAAGTGTAATCAAGCCAACATAACTTCCCAATGAAGAACCAAACTCAACAATTAAGTTCTCTCTAAACAGTACCTACCATAGAAACACTAGAAATTTGAAACAATAAATCAAGAAAGGAAACCCATACCAAAAAATCATACTTGGATATGGAGCCTATAAACCTATGGTTCTTTGTTAGCAATGGCATTTAGTATGTCTTAATCCCATTTTAACGAAGGAAATTCCTAACTATGTAACTATATAACTAAGGGCATGTGACAAGGAGCTCCCCATCTCATCTCATAACTTCTTTTGTGATATGATTTGACAACTACATGTTGAGCCATTGGACATTTTAGAACTTAGAAAAGTAGCTTAAACCTCATACTATGGAATGGGTAGATCGACCTAGTTTTTGTTGATGTTTAATAATCCCCTCTTTTAGGAATGTGACTTTATTGGAAAAATGATCCACAACTTGATTGTTCTATTTGAGTATGTTAAAGAGAATTATGTTAGAAAAGTTAAGAACCTTCTTTTAACTGCAATTTAAGACTAGATGAAGAATATGATCAATAACATCATCATTTGAAATCATTTTGCATATAAAAAGTTTTGAGTCTCCATCTAGGATCAAAGATTGTGTATT
This sequence comes from Pinus taeda, assembly GCA_000404065.3. NCBI lineage: Eukaryota > Viridiplantae > Streptophyta > Pinopsida > Pinales > Pinaceae > Pinus > Pinus taeda. The sequence goes on from APFE031181736.1 coordinate 2,273, forward strand.
AGCATTAATGGCTAACATTAACCCTTGCATTAATGTGCAAGCTTCGCCTAAATTATTAGAAACAATACCAAAACCCAAAGCAAATATCATTATTATTATTTTTCCGAGACTTATAATAATCTTTCACTTGGTCATCCCTAACATTTGACAAATCTAATAAAAACATTTAACTTGATGCCAAGATCTGGTTCTTCATCTTATCCCGATGAACCACACTAGATAGTTCAAAATGCATCGACAAAACTCAGATAATCTAATTTTTACCGATTTTTTTCTTTTATTGTCACTATCTAAATTAATTTATATATATTTTTAATTTAATTGTTTGAAACTAATTTTATTATACCTAAAATCTGTGGGCCAATAAAGATGGATGGTTTAAATATTGTAAATTTAGATTAATTTTAATTATATATTAATGTTCTTATCGAGTATACATAAAGTCAAATTATAGAATAGTGAGAAACTTTTTTTCAATAAAGTAATTTAACATATTTATCTAAAAGATTTTTAAGGCCGGTGGCTTTTTCCGGCAGCAGGATAATGAGAACGACATAGGTTTTGCCAAAATCGCAGAATATGGAGTGAGAGGGGAAATTTGTTTTACATTTTTGGACTGGTGACAGATGGTAGCCTGCCCGGAAACTGTGGACCATTTCTTTTCCAGTTCTTTGTCAAAATTCTTCCCGGCAACGGAATGTGATGGACGGTGTTCAAAGTACATATGGGATGTGAAAATAAGCCGATAATCTTTGCAGTTGGTTGTTACCTCTTTTATTCTCTCGTTCATTATCAAATAAACAGTAAAAATATATATGTGACGTTTATATATGTCAAGTTGAAATTAGCAAGTTATCTATCAATGATAAACAATCATAAATTAACTATGACCATTATTTTTTTGAAGATTTAAGAATTTAAGGGAGGAAATTACTCTTACTTTGAAGACTTTTTTGGAGAGGAGAGAGTCTCAAACCTATTTCTAGATCTATGGATTTTGTCACGATTTGAAGCACCCCAAGGACTCAAATTTCTTTTTCTTTGGGAGATTTCTCCCCAATCATCTTGCTCTTTTGAGAGACGTGTTTTGTGAGCGATTCCTTTGCATTCATCGAATAGTCCTTGATAATATGCCTATATTCATGATAATGTTTGCATCTAAATGGGACATGTTCATAATCTAAAGGATGCTTCCAAATACTATCATGATAATAAATATCTATTGAAGTTGGAAGAGGCTGGGAAATTTTCATACAAACACAAATTCAAGCATATGATGTATACCTCCCTCTCTTAGTAGCCTCCGAGACCTTGACAAAGATGCCAATGACATTACCTATGCCTTCAAGGGTTTCCTCCTCCCAATATTCCTTTGAAAGATAAAAGAGTTGAACCCACATCGAGGAAGCAAGTAAGCCTTCCTTCTTCAAATTATGCTAATCCTTCGAAAATCCCATGAAAAGCCCTATATTATTAAGAAAATACAACCCTCCTTCAAAAAACTTCGATCTATATTTCTTTTTACATCAACATTTATACATATATATATTAGGAATTTGACATTAAATATTTTCCATTTCATTTTATTAACATTATTCATAAATATATAGAGAGATTTTTTTGACACGCATTGTAAAAAAGCATTACTTTTCTCTTGGCAAAAACTTTGAAAAACACTTATGAGTGCTCCCATAAGTTATTATAACATGGTTGTTGACATAATACTACCATACTATATTGGTAGAAATTTTTATTTGCATAATCATTTTCTATCTATAATTTTCATCATGAAATTTTTAAAAATTTAAAATATAATGGCCATGGATCAAGTTCATGATCAATTGTCAAGAATGCCAATAATGAATGTTGTTATGTGATAGAGTTGTGAGACATATTGCATTGTAGTGATTACTTGTTTATGTGTTGGATAAGAATCAAAATGCTTCTGGAAACAATCACATACTCCATGTTATCTTGGTTTATCAATTTTATTTGTAAGTGACATGAATCTATAGGTAGCTACAAGCACATGGATTACTTCATATCAATTTGTAAAATCATTTCTCTTACCTGGAAGAGGTACAATGTTAAAAATTATCTCTCCCATATTAAAGTAGTTTGTATTATAAATAGGTCTTTGTATTATGTTAATATGAAATTAGGATTCATACATATGTATAAATCAAACCAAAGTAGTGTTGTATATTGAAAGAAAAATAATAGTTATAAATCTAATAAATCCTATACTATGGGCATTATACATCTCATTAAGTGACTCAATAAAAATGTATAAAATGATTGAACAATAAAAATAAAATCATGAATACAAATTAGATAAGAATGCAAACATTCAATAAAAGTAACAAATGATTGTGGATGTGCCTTAATGGATAAGACATATAATCTCCAACAAGGGGCTTGTGGGTTCAAGTCATATTAAGTGTTCAACTCACAATCATACTATAGAAAAATGGAATCTATATTCATAAAATACCAATGGAGGGAAAAATAGAGAACTCGCAATTTTATTTTTATGCTAGTGGAAACAATAATAATAATAGAGAATTAATTACAAATGTTGTTTGTATTTTAGATAATACTAATAAATCATATAAATTTCAATGGGTTGTGGTTTAGTGGTTAGGACAAAACGACACCATGTTAATGCTTCATGTTTAAACCCCAATAGGCATATAACCCTAGATATAATTGGTTAAGTTTGACAGAATTCATATGCAAAATTATTTCAAATTATAAATTGTATAAACGCTTTAGTCGTGGCCAAATATTATTCTTGCAATCCTTGAAATCCGCCCCCCTCTTTATAATAAGATAATATCATCATGTTGAAGCAATCGATACAAAGTTTTAAGCTCAAACATAAATGTCTAGAGTATGATTTGGTGCTCTAAGGCAGATAGAATGAGTAAGAATTGGTGCATCGAGGAAGGTGAAATGAGTGGTATTTGGTGTGCTTAAGAAAAAAGGTTGCTTTAATGGTATGAACAACCAAATGCAAGAAATAAATATTGTGTTGTCATACTATTTGGTATTCTAAGGGTGTGTTTTTTTCTTCTTCTTTTTTCTATGCGGTTCACGATCCTCGAAGATTAGTGATCACCACGTCCATGGAGTATTTTTACTTGGTAGATCAACCTGAAAGGATCGCTTCTTGTCGGCTCAAGCGCGGAGTCTGACCCCAATATTTCGAAATAATTGAACATGTGACCTCTCAATAGCAAATGTGCTTTAAAAATTGAAACCTGATTAATTGAGGTAAATTTAAGGGCTTCTAAGAATGTGTTCTTATTTCAACCCTATAGTTTTTCAAAAAAACTTCATATTAGTAATCGTATTTATCAATAATCATGTTATTCTCACAAACTATAATCCATACAATAAATACTTAAAACATTCATTGATGAGCCATAGAATTATAGAAAGTATATCTTACATGTGCTTGAAGCATCCATTGATGAGCCCTAGAATTATAGAAAGTATATCTTACATGTGCTTATAACACACTATCCATTTCATATGAACAATATACATACACTTCCTCTTTGAACTAGGTTACTAAAATGTTATAACCTAATAAAAGGGATGCATATATGTTTCCCTCTTATCCCAAAGAGTCATGGTTACTATTCCTCTTCACTTTATGTTTTATTTAAATTCTTTTAGATGTCACTATTTACCCTAAATTTGATTTAAATATCTTTAGATGTATTTATCTACCAATTTTATAGTTAAATCCATTATATTACACCATCTTTATATTTTTAAATGTGTATATATAATCAATTTGTATGTTTAATATTGAGTTTAAAATCCAATATATCATACCAATTTTATCTTTTTGAATGTGTATATATAATCAATTTATATGTTTAATTTTGAGTTTTAATATTTTCCAGGATAATCTTGCTTCAATGATAATTTTTTTTTTAATAAATACTTAAATTTGAAAAATGATTATAATCTCTTACTTTAATTAAAAAAAACACCTGTAAGAAGCATAATGAATAGGTTGATAATATTGATTAATAAGATGGAAGAAATATAATTTTTATTTTTAAATATTTATGCATTAAAAAAACAGTAGTTGAGATGAGACCTTGTAAGAAGATTCATTTTTAATTTTCTTGTAATATCGATTAATAAGATGGAAAATATATATTTTATTTTTTAAATATTATGCATAAAAAAACAGTACTTGAGACCTTGTAAGAAGATTCATTTTTTTATTTTCTTTAATGTATTTTTTATTTTTATTCATTGATGAACAATCTCCTCTTTACATTAATAGTTTTTGTAATGGAGACTTAAAAATATAAGTTTCAAATTAATTTTGGTAAATGATATATATAAAGATGGTTGGTAAATATATAAAAGATATTTATTTTATTATTTTTTAATATGATTTTTATTTATATTTAAAAAAAACAAAATTATATATGATATTCTTGATGGCTTAATATTGCTTTTTGGTCAAAAGATTGATACGTTGATAAGTACATCAAAAATCTTATTATGGAAGGATAAATCATTGATGTGGTAACTAATTAATTATACAAAAATTGATAAGAGATACTTACATTTGATCATTTTATTCGTTAACTATTATCGTTATGCAAAAATGAAGATGACAAAAATACAGTAACAACCACCAACTATGAGATAGAAACATAAGCAGAGATGGGCTTATTCATCTAGGATAATCACCGGGGGATTTGGGGAGGAGTTTGCACTGATCATATTGATTGGTTGAGCATTTATAACTGCTTCACCATTTAGAGCAGCATTGAAGTCAATGTCTAGAGTCTAAGACAATACAGTGTTCTATTTTTCTCAATCTAACCATAAGTTCATCCATGTCATAGCAGATGTCCCCGAGAATCCGCTTCAAATCCTCTTGACCCACAAAGAGTCTCCATCTGCCTATTTGTATATATAGAATGCATGAAATATAACCTCCTCTTTCGAAGTTTACCAGTCTTGCACCCATTTGGTGTTGCCACTGCAAGCCTCAGAATATGAGAAATACATATAGTCTCTCAACTCTTTAGCTTCCAGGGTGTGGATTTCATTTCGGACCTCCAAGGGAACTACATTAAACAAAGTTTGCAACAGACTCCCATCCGAAGAGTCTTCGATGTCTCGAAGAGGATGCCCTAGGTGCACCTCCCCTGCGATTGAGTAATCATTGAGAGGGGGCCATGAAAGACCAGTACCTATGAGAAAATAGAGCCCGAGTAAATTGGGACAATCAGGCAAAGTGACTTGGACTACAGAGGGGACAAGATTACCCAATTAGGACCCAAAGGATTGAGTGAAAATTATCATGAGGCTTACACTTATGAATGGGAAAGCCAAGATATATATCATCGAGAAAAATACAGAGGAAGGAGCCTTGCCCCAATGGAACGTTAAACCCTTTATAGATAACAACCCAAAAGTACTTGACATAAGCCTTCTGGGAAACTCGAAAGAGAACAAAGTCACAAACAAATTGAAAAAGAGCCATTGTACCATGCGCTTGTGACCATAACCGAGCAATTGAATGAGATTCCATAAGGCTCAAGGGATTAAAGGTCAGTTGTGGGAAAAACAACAACAAGCTCAAATGAAGTCCCAGACGAGGTATTATGAAGGAAGCACACAAAGTACACTATCACTCTTGTTGTAGCCCGTTACCCCTGACCACGGGGCACCTTAGGAGAGTACAATAAAACACGGGCCTACTACAAGACTTCAAATAGCCTTAACAATGCAATTTCAAGACATATGACACCAAAATCAGTGAATAACATTGATACAAAACTTGACGTAGACCTCGAATAACATATGACAATGACCAACAAAAGGATTTAGGTTGACCTAAAGACTCGAGGGAAGAACCAAAAACCAAAATTGAAATACCTCTCTAAGGATATACGATATTAGCTAAGTGAGTAATGTTGAGGAGAAGGCGGGGAACTAGAGTAAGCCCTGTATGCAAGACAAAAGAGGTTTGCCACCTTAAGGTCACCTAAAGAGTTCTCCACCCTACTTCATGAGACAAACTATTATATACCACAACCGACGAAATGCAACATTTAATAGACACGAGCCCAAGTTGAATCAATACGCCCACCAAGCGTCACATGTGATATTTCTCCCACGAAGCTATCATCCCAAGAATCCGCAAGATGGTGAGGTCATAAATGGGCCTTGATCATGATTTTAGGGTGATGCCTTGCCATATTCATTCCCACATATGAGCTCACAACATTAACTGCTCCAAATAACCAGTTCGTTTTTTGGTAATCCTTCCAAAACACACATTGCTCATCCCTCGCCCTCGCGAATTTAATGTGCAAATGCCTCTGCCATACAGAGGTTCTACATAAACTAATTTGTAGCCAAGTGTGATGTGAGACTTGCCAAGTGGAGGCCAAGGCACGACCACCAAAGCCTGCATCCAACTTGGCCAAACAAATCATTTGCATGTCAATCATGAGTGACAAAATCACCAATTCGCAAGAAAACAAAAAATCAATAACCTACCATTAACAAAAACACCCCATTGAATACATTAACATTATTATTAAATTCAAGATAAAATTAACAAAAACCTACCTTATTTATCTAAATATTCTATCACTAAATAAAAATATCTTTCACTTGGTTCAAAAAATCTAATTTTGTACCATTCAATTTTTCCACTGCAAATTAAGCCTTCACCAATTTTTTTATTATAGTAAATCAATAAAAAAACATACCCATCCTTCACCATTGATATCTTATCGTATTAAAATTCTCATCATGATGATACGAGCTATTTTCACTCTTTAATTAAGTATAGGAATTCATATTTCCACATTAATATGTAGGATAAGAACAATTGAAACATAGATAATAAAAATGGCTACTATCAACATTGTCTCACTAAATTAATTATTGGTTATAATGTTATTGGTGTCCATTTTGTCTGAGGACTTTGTTATGATGTCGCTTTGTCCTTATTGTTTGAAGATTTTCCATTTATCTAGTTATCTGCAGTGTTCGGTGTTATAGGTTTCGTGATATACGATTTTATAATGTCTTTTTGATGATACTTTATGAATTTTTTTTGGGTTTGAAAAATACATATTCTTGAAGTGGAGACTAATGTTGCCATATCAATATTTGGAATTATGGAGGAAAAAATACATTTATTTAAATTTTTTGGTTTACCGGTTTGAAATTTGATCTTTTAATATTTTTATCTTAATAAATTTTTCATGGCATCATTTCTAATTTCCATATTTTTTTGGTCTATGTGATAGTTTATATTAAAACGGAGGTTGGGGATCTAGCCTAAAATTGTTATATTTTTCAGAGATATTAATATTCATTGTGAGTTCAAGACTGAGTATAATATGTTCAATCCAAACCTTCAAGTGGGTACTTTATGAGACAAAAAATTTATACACTTTTAAACTAAAAAAATTTCAAATTATCCCCAAGATCTAAATACATTTACATTCCATTTCTTACTATTTGTCAATATGTCTTTCGCTGACCTCTCATTTTCCTTGGTGAGATGTTTTTGTCATTTTTCCCAAATAGGATCTAACAATTGTTTTCTATTAACTTCAAGGGGTCATATATGTTGTCTTTGTCACCCCTGGAAGGTTCTTCCCCATGTATCTGATTTGAACATGGGTCTTCTTTGTCTTTGAATCTGGTGAATCTGCTTTGATATGCTTCTTCGTGACTTTTTTTTCTTCCTTCTTTTGAGTCATGTTCCTTGTCAAGATCTTCCCCAATTCCCTCGATGGCTCCTTCAGTTTCCTTCGGGTGATGTCCGACACATTTTTTAAGCTCATTGAAGGGCTTCCCACTGTTGACAAATCAATTTGACTATAAATTAGGATAGATTTCTCTTCTTTGATAATTGCTTGTGAATGTTGTTGGCTTCTTATTAATGTTTATTATGTTCTCTTCATTAAACAATTACCAAATGTACAAAACATGAAGATCACAAAAAACAAGAAACACAAGATTTAGGCTCCAAGCCAAGGTGGAAACCCCACAAGGGGGAATACCCAGGGAAAAAAATTCATTCTCTATCTTAGAGAATCAAGTCGAAAAGTGAAGAGTAGGTGTCTTAAGGCGCCTCTCATGACCATTAACAGGATTCCAACCTGGTCATTGATGCCAAGCCCAACCCTCCTTCCACATAGAAAATCCATCAACAACAAGAGACAAACAACATGTACAACACCAGGGACAAATTTTCAACAAGAGATGTGTCAAGGAAAAACTTCCACAAATCCGAGCTTAAGAGTAACTCTTCTTTACTTGTCAATTTCAGACTTTGGCCCTCCTTTCTTCTGTGATATTTCAGAACAACTCATGCAAAATGCTTGTCTCCAAATGAGCTCAATTCTCCCTTTATTTATATTGTCAAGAGGGGTTCAAATAGACATGTCTTTTGGGGCAGGGATGACTTGATAGGGAAGGCTGACTTGGCATCTAGAGGCAATTTTTACCCAAATTACATATTTGAAAATCCTTTTTCTAGACTACAAATATGCCTTTGACTTTGACTAGTACAAATAATAATGAGCATGAAGAACCTGATTAAATAAAATAATAATTTGACTTGAGAATGAAACCCATGCTTGAAAAATAAAATTCATTTTTCTTCTTTTTGTTTTTACATAAAATATACAATGACATAAGTACAAAGATAATTATGAAGACCAAACCTAGTTACATTTTCCAACACCCACTGCTTCCTACGCTTATGGAATATTGCCTTCTTCATGCGATGGAATAGAGTTTTGATTATTCCCATCTGGCTCCTCTTCTTCTCGTTTTTCTAGCTCTCGGATCTCCCTAGCCTCTTATTCAAGATTTACCATTTCTTCCTCGGGTGCTTCTTTTCTATTGTCATTATTTGCAACTTCTTTTTCATTTTCCTCTTGTGCTTGCACAATGTCAAAAGGAATTGATGAGGTTGAAGTTGCATTCTTACCTTGATTTGATTGACTTTTACTTTCTATTGCTTTTCTTTTGTTTCCCCCCTTCCTCTATGTTTGTCATTGTTCTTCTTATGTTTCTCTCACCCTTGCATGGTTAAGCCTTCTTGCAATCTCTTGTGAAATGGCCATATTCATGGCATATCTAGCATTTGAAAGGAAACTATTCATAGTACAAAACTTGACGATGGCTCCACCTGCCCTGTGTGAGGTTGATCTTCGTAGTTAGGCCCTTCTCCAAATCTACTTCCACACAAATATTTGCATAGGAAAACTGAGATCCCTTAGGGTTCAACTCTATCCAAATATTTCCCTAGACAATTCCTAATTGCTCTTAGACAATCATCACTCCAGCACAATAGAGGGAGTCTAGGAGGCTTTACCCAGACATGCACTGCATTTGGAATATCATCATCTGAGTCAAAGTCCAACAACCATTTCTTCAGGTACATTCCCCAAGCCCCAAAGAAATACCTCACGTTTCTGAATATTGCATCTTTATCTTCTTTGTATTTGAACAAGAAAGGAAAGAAATCATTCCCACATGCAAACAAGTCAATTCCCTTTCATCAGTGACTTCCACGTTTTTTCTAGCCATTGATCCATATATATGGGGGATAACCACAATCCAATGAATTCCCCTCCTAAGGGCTGATAAAAAAATGCCAAATTTCATCGAAACCCTAGAGGAAGTGCCACAAAGGGAATGGTTTCTAACTTTTTGACAAATATGGTCTGCGCTTCTTTTGTTCAAGATTTCTTGGAGAGTGATGCTACAAGGGCCTGCAAGTCTGATACCAGAAGATATGGATTCAGATGATCCACGACTGACTGCCCTTATAGAAGAATGACATGGAAAAGATATGAAAGACGCGTTAGTTCATCACGCTCAAATTCTTCACAAGGCCTATCTCCAATGTAAGGAAGAAGACCAATGGGGCTCAAGTTCTTCAAAGTCTCGTCTTGGGGTTCACATGAAGGATTTCAAAGTTGTCTCCACGCGATAGAAAGAAGCCAAAAGGCAAGACTCTAAGAGCAATAAGACATTGATTCAAGGAGATGATAAACAATTAGTCAATGTAGAGGAAATCATGTTAATGTTAAAGGAATTTCATCCTTTGAATTCTTGAATCTTCAAAGAGTTTTCTATGTAACAATGATTGTCATAGTTAATTTATGATTGTTATTATTAATAAATAACTTGCTAATTTCAACCAAACTTGATACAAGAATTTCCTGAATTTTGATTTTTTTCAAAATCCAATCTATATATAACTTCTTTTCTTTACTATATTAAATATATATA
>APFE031181739.1:1087-105362 GCA_000404065.3 Pinus taeda
GTTGAGAGGGAGTGTTGAAAAATGTGCAACAAGAAATGTTAAATTTAGAATGTGTTAAAAATAGACCTGCTAAAAATAGCATGTCTAAAAATAGCAATTTGGCCAGTGAGATCATTGGCCACATTGGGTGAGAGGTGAAACTGCTAAAAATAGAAAGTTCTAAAAATAGCATTTTTGGGTCCCTTCCTATTTATAGCAATCCCTAGTCTATCTATAGGAAGTAAAATTAATTTTGGTCTTAACAGTAGTTTAAAATATTAATTAATTAATCTCCATAAGTTAATTAATTATGAAAAATTAAATTTGAAGTCTTTGTGAGCATGCACATGAGTTGTCCCACTAATTGAGGAATTTATCCTTAATTTCCTCCACTGATTGAGGGAATAAGCATGAGTTCTATAATGAGAGAATCAGTTGACTTAGTTCTAAATAGTCAAGTACAATTAGATTATTTTAACAAGTTGTTAAAATAATAAAATATAGTTTGTTAATGCTTGCATGCATGTGACAACTATTATTTTAGATAATTGGGGATTCACTCATGGATAATTGTTGCATGACAGTTCTGTCAGAGACCCAATCGAGATCAGATGTGGGACAGTGTACTATCAGATACTTAACTATTTCTAGTAAGTAGTTTTTGCATGGTTGAGGAACTAGTGTTCTCAAGGAATACGTAATTGGACCATTGGTTGTTTTTGGTATGTTGGAATTAATAGCATATTCTTTTGCTATTATTTCCTAAGCAAACTACATAAGGACCATAGGGAAAGCCTATATAAACAGTGCTTGGGTGGTTCATGAGACATCTTCATAGTTCATTAAGAACTGAATAGCTTGAGAGCTTATTCTTTTTGTATTGTGAAGAGGATTTCCACTTGATTGATAATACATGGTCGGGGTTTTATGCTGGTGCTTTCCCCTGGATATATCTTGTGTTATGTGTGATTAATTATTTTGATTAGTTATGCATGTTTCTACTTGATGTTGCTCATGATTTCGATTATGCTTCTGCTTAATGTTTTGTAGAAGTAGAACAAGTATTATGCTTTAAGACATTTCATATATCAGTTTGTTCTATAGGTGAAATTTCTACATTTGATACCTTCAATTAGGTATAAGTGATATGACCTTCTTCACTGCATTTCAGAGAGTATATCTTCTAGCATTTTATATATCTCTTTTATGTCTTATCTCCTACTATGTAGGGATGAGAAGACCTTTGACTGATTTCATAAGAATAGTATGAGTCCCTTGATCCTTTTCCATGCATTCCAACAATGCTTGACCTTCAGAGACTTTTCCATAGATATCAATGACTTCTCTTTCGAGGACTATATCTATCCTCCTTTATTTTGAAAAACCCAACCAATTTATAGATCTTTGTGCAAACACGAAGTCATTTAACCAAACTTTATTATAGAATGAAAGATACTTACTTGACAAGTGAATATGAACTCTTCCACTTGATCACTTTTATGATGGTTGAAGAAGATGTATTAGGACTTCTTCTTGGATGACCTTCTTTCAAATCAAAGAGTCTTTCCTCAATAGAAAAGGTTGCTCCTTTTGATGAGGATGATTTGTTGCTTCCTCAAATGATATTCTTCTAGGGCAAGGAGATGATTATTTCTTGAATATGACCATGCCTTATTGCCTTCAATATGTTTTTCCTTCTTTGTAGTGTATATCAGGATTGCTTCTAGGATTTCGACCTTCTCCAAGATGATGTAATCTTTGATTTTCAAGTCCTTTGAGCTACCTTTCTTTGTAGACAACTTGATGAGGATCTTGGTGGACTTTTGATGATGACTTCGGAAACATAAGCTCTTGATGTTGTAGACTACTTCTTGAGACTTGATCCTTGAATGTCTCTTCTTGAAACTTGATCCTTGAATTTCTCTTTGCTACCCTTCCTTTGACTTCAGCGACTTAGCTCTGATACCATGTTGAAGAATCTAGGGCAATGTATTTTAATGATATTATTATAGTCATGATAACTATTTGTGAGGTGTTTTTTATTTTTCTTATTAGCACAATCTTTAATATTAGAGAGTGTCTTCTTAGTTCATCAAATAGCTACCAAAACAAAAGAGACAAGAACAAAAGATGTTGGATTTCTACCAGGGCCAAAACCTCTCACTCTTTAAGAGGAAAACCCGCACAAAATTCTTCTTATAGAGATTCTAATTGACAAATACCAAGACCATGACCCTTGATCTATTAGATCACTCCAAGACCAAGACACCAATCCTCTTCTTTGTCATTGTTGAGATCATCATCATCATTGTTTCTTCACCAAGGTCATCATTAATAAACCTTCACTAAGATATTCATCATAATAATGAGATCATTACTATTGCACCATAGCTCAACCTTCACTTAGATCGTTGTTGTACTCTCACTGAGATCATCACCATCTCAATGAAGTATCCATACTGAGATATGTATATGTATACATATAAGAGTTGCACTGAGATCTTCATCATGAACTTGTCTTCACCAAGATTACGACCAAGACCATGATCACTACTATACTAAGTTCATGATTGAGTTCAGAATGTATGTTGAGACATGTATACTGAGACAGAGTGTCATTATGGGCTCACCAAGATCCTCATCATCTGAGACTGTGATTGTGTCTACCGAGAGTGTATTAATTAGAGATCTTCATAACACATGTGCCAAGACTGTGATTGCATTTTTCCTTGCACCAAGATCTGTATCATCAATTTACCACCGAGGAGGAGACTGTAATTTCTAGAGACTTGTTGACGGTGCTAGACTCGCCAAAATTCAGAAATCTCCCCGATATGAATTCTCAACTAGACCTCACACCGTTTGGTGTAGGATTCCCATCTAGTATGATGGCCCGATTTCCATTATCTTACATATTAGCTCTTGTTTTTCAGCACATGAGAGTGTTATGCTTGTAACTTCAAAAAAGCGAGGTGAGTATTCCTAGTGAGTATGTAACGTAACTTTGTCTGGGTTCTCTTACTGTATAAAGGGGGAAGTAAAGTGATCCTCTTGATGAGAGGGAATAGCCCCAACCCAGGAAGAAACACACGCGAACAAAAACAAGCGTACGTCCAACATCTAGCGGAATAGTCCATAGCGGATGTGGCAGTCGTGAAAGCCAAAGTTCAAGGGAAAACACATACACCATCCAGCGGAGTAGTCCACACGGGGGTGACGATTGTTAAAACCAAGAAAACACAAAGGTGGTTTGTCTAATGTCCAGCAGAAGAGTCCACAGATGGGATAGCAATGATAAACAATACAACACATATTCAACAATGTAAGTACTAAAATAATCGAAGTAGTTCAACTATCTTAGTACAGGTTAAGCTAACATGCATTATAAACATTTAAAGAATAGTTTTACAAATGGATACAAAACATGCGTGAAAACATACTCGCCTAAGATAGGCTTATAAATTAAGAAAAAGTTCCAAGACACCTATATATACCATACATCACTAGTCCTAGTAGTGGGAGATTGGAGCCACTCCTTGCTCCTCAAATAACAGACTATAGAGTCTCAAGGCTATGTGGGAGGAGCCAAGGTGAAAATTCCTGTGCTAATACAATGAGGGGGTATATATAGCCACAGGTGATAACTGACTCTTGTGACTATTCAACTTCCCTCATGACTATTTGACTTCCCATGACTTTTCAACTAACATGACTCTTCAACTTCATATGTGCATCTCTCAAACTTTCACATTACATTATGTTTTATTACAACAAGTGTGGCCCATAGTAGTGATGTGGCCGAGACAACTCATGACACAACTCGACATGACATTGCTAACATGTAGTGGCTAACTATGATGTCTGTGTCGAGCTATTGTGTTGTTGAGTGATGGTGTGCTTTCGATGTAACATGTCTCAACCTCCGCATGGAAAAGCACACACGGTCTTTGAAGGTCTTGGACTTTTCTTGATGGTGCATGTGTATGTGTCCCTTTCGCTTGCTACTCGACATGCTTCCTACGTTCCTTCAATCTGCAAGAAAACCTTCTAGCATGTGCTCCTTCTTCATCGTTCATCGTCGTGCCATGTTTCATCAATGTACCTATTCCTGCCATTACTCGTGATGAGACAACATCAAATCCATAAATCTCCTACTCTAACATGATGCACTATTTTTTGTTTTGGTGCAAGTGACCAGGAGAGCGACAAGGCACTGAAACTATGTAGAGCATAACTTAGGCTGGGATGTGAGGCTCTGGAGAACTGCTAGGAAAATATGCGTAGGTGTCACTGGGAGGCATATTTGCACAATCCGGGATAGAAGTGAAAGTTGCAAGGCAGGACCTAGCCGGGAGGTAGAATCGTGCAGTTTCCAGGAGGAAGACCGTGTAGGGTGTCGGGGAACTGCTGGGAAATTCTACGCATTTTTCAAGGTGAGGACTGGGCAGGTCATCTAGGGGTCTAGTTGGGAATCTATGTAGTTTCTCATGGGAAGCCATTGTGAGTAGCAAGAAGCACTGGAAGGAAAATTTGTGCAATTTTCCAGAGGAGGATAGGATCAGGCTGTAGGAATCATTGGTCAAAACTATGTAATTCTGGGAGACAGTCCGGAATAGGAAACAGGGGATCTCAGACATAACTTCATAGTTTCTGGGTTGAGTGCAGAGCGGGGCAGCATGGCAAGTGAGAGTCAAAACTGTGCAATTTTTTGAGGGAGAGAAGAGTAGGCCAGAAGGGGACCTGTCTATCATGTCTGCGCAATTTCCCAGGATAGTGCAGTGACAGGAAGCAAAGGCCTCTCCCACATGTCCGTGTAGTTTCTATAGGCAGCGCAAGGTAGGAAGGCTTGACAAGTTACATGCAATTTTGGAGATCAGTGCAGCCCTGGGTCACAACTCAAGTCAGTTTTTCTCGTTGACTAGAGGGAGGCTTGATGGGTGATCTTGTGGGAAGCGCGGGCTGGATTGGGTTTTGGGACAAATTTTGCGCAATTATGGGAGACAACCGGCTGGCTCACTTTCAGGATTATGCAGTGCAGGCTACCCCATAGGATAGCCTCAAGCTCTACACAATTCTAGATAGCATAGCAAGGTCACTGAGATCGGGGTATGGTTTAAGGAGGGTTGTCTGGTCGACATATTTTTAGGGAAAATGACTTAAGTGTGAAAGCAAGCGAACTTGTGCATTCATGACATTGTGATCACACACTTAGCACGACTCGAAGGCAAGTCACCTCAAAACAATAAGACAAGCATGTACTCAATGATACTAACTCAAAGGTTAAGAGCGACTTGTGTGACACTTGAGATAGATCTTCGAACGACCGTGACGACACTTACATGACAGTGCATGCAACCTTGTGTGAGTACAATCGATGTTCACAAAGCAAAAACAACCCATGCACACAAATACAAACCTTCAAAATTTCTTGAACAAACTTGCAAGCATGACATGGCATTCAACATGCCAAAAGACGATAGGTGGTCGATCAAGCAAAAAGGGTGTAAAGATTTGACAAGAGCTCATGGGATGAGCTTGAGTGTTTGAAACCATCAAGGGGAAAAACCAAGGAAGGCTCTGAAATTTGAATGTGGGCCAAAATTTTGGAGGGTGTTGCAGCTGCTACAACACTTGGCAACACACTGGTTGAATACTAGCTTCTCTGTTTTGGTTCATTTTCAGCACAGGGACTTTGCTTTTAGGGAGTATTGATTCGTTGTATAGGTTACTTCGACTTCCCCACTTACCCTGTGGATAGACATGGTTCACCTTGTACCAACTTAGTCAAACACAGCAAAATTTTCATCTAGATCACAGTGTTTCAAAGTTGGGAAGGGTAGTTTGGTTCGCAAGCTTAAGATTTGCAGAGAATAAGTTTTCATCTCTGGTGTTTCTCCATTGGCAACAGGCCTGGACAGTACCCTGGTGGAGTCACACAGGAACACAAGCAATTCTCCACTGCCAGTGAGCCTAGTCAGTACCTCGATGGAGTTGCCTACTTCACCTCTTTGTGCAGGAAGTCATTCTCTTCTTTCACATTTGTATTTTTTTTAGAGATGATTCTCCATAGGCACTTATTTATTTTTGGGGCGGAAGAGAGATCCCAACTTATTGAGAGCAGAAAAGGTTGTTCCTTTAGAGCATGTTAGACATCTGATTTAGGTTTTCTCTTTTAGATTTCTCCCCTTCTATGTTTCTACTAGTTAGATAAGCTTGTACACACAACGCAAAAGACTGAGTATAAGAATGGGGTTTCCCAGTTTGGATACAAGTTCATGGTTTGAACAGAGCTTCCCTTACAAACGGATCGTATTTTATGTCTAGTCTTCATCGACCAAAAGTTACAACCAAGCACAAATAAGACGAACACAGGACTAGCCAATTGTTGCAGTGTCACAAGAATCTT
This sequence comes from Pinus taeda, assembly GCA_000404065.3. NCBI lineage: Eukaryota > Viridiplantae > Streptophyta > Pinopsida > Pinales > Pinaceae > Pinus > Pinus taeda. Next base: position 7,473 of record APFE031181739.1, read on the forward strand.
TAAATTCAGTGACATGCTTATTCAAAAGCCAGAACATAGTATAGGACAGCACTTATTTACAACAATGAAAATGACAAGACAATTAAAACAAAGCAAAGCAAAAAAAGAAAAGAAAAGCAACATAGCAACAATAAGGATGCTATGTACATTGGGCAGGGTGCGGCCCCAAATCATTGAAAATAACATTTTAAATCTTGGCCATTGATAGGAAGGTTTGCAATCCTCTTGTCAATTGATTGTAAGCAATACGTGTGTTGGCCAAGTTTTTCGTGAACCGTGTAAGGACCAATCCATGGGGAGTGGAACTTCATATGTTTGCATTTGTTTTCAGGGGTTTTATCCCACTTCAAGACTACAAAGTTAGCGTTCCTTGTAGACTTTCGATCAAACCATCTCTTGATACGGTTATGGTGGAGTGAAAATTTTTCTTTTGCTTTCATTCATTCTTCCTGTAACTTGTGTAATGTGTCCATCCTACGTTGAACCAATAAACACATCTTGCCTCAGAATTTTTCAGATAACTAGAGAACAAGCAAGTAGATATTGGGTGGAAGCATGGCTTCTTTTCCGTATACAAGGAAGTATGGAGATGTGTTCAGAGAGGGCTTGGGTGTAACTCAGTTGGCCCAAAGTGCATTCATTAGAGCGGAATGCTAGTTTCATTGCTCAGAGTAAATGTTCTTTTTTATGATGTAAATGAGAATCTTGTTTGTAGATTCGGCAAGACCATTTCCCTACAGGTAGTAGTTAGTTGAGTGTTTAGGCACAATACCATATTGCAATGAAAAATCATAAAGTTTCAACGAAGATAAGTAAGTTGCATTGTCAAAAACAAGTGATATAGAAACACCAAACCTTGAAATGATGTTCTGCCGAAGGAAGCTGATGACTTCCTGGTCATTCACTTGTTTGAGCGGAACTCCTTCTATCCACTGCGTGAAGTGATCTGTAGCAATCATAATATCGCAGTGTTTCTTTGATGAATGTGGGATGATTTCCCCAATGATGTCTAGGCCCCACTGCTGGAATAGTTTGTCCATTGCAACATGCTGCAACGGGGTTGCTGACCTTCAATTTCTGTTGGCGCATCGCTGACAGACCAAACACTTGCTATCATAATTGTGCTCATCTTTAAACAATGTGGGCCCGTAGAAACCAACACTCGTGACTTTGTGCACAGTTGTGTTACCCGCGAAGTGACCTCTGGTTGGTCTATCATGCATATCACATAACATTCTCTCTGAATCATGTGCCTCTAGACACCTGAGAAAAATTCCATTGTTGTGTTTTATGTAAAGCACTTTGTGCACCAACTAGAAAGTTAAGGCTTTGAGTCGAGGTGCCCTCTTCTACCATATGGAAAAGTGAGAGGGCATGGTGTCATGCTCAAGGTATTGGCACACTTCTTCCTACCAAGATTTGTCGTCCAAAGTGGGAGGTGCTTGCTCTACATTGTACATGTCAATTTCTTGCTCCTAACCGACGAGCTCTTCTTCTTCCTCATGCGCACGTACTACTTCTGTTGCAATTCTGTAGAGACTGTGGCCCTTTATAATGTGAACTAGCTTGATATCAATATCATACTCTTATAGTCTTGTCATTCAATTTGCACGTCTTTCAACCATCTCATGTTGAACAAGCAACGATCTGACTATTGGGTGCAGCACAAAGACTATGCAATGGTTTTTCAGCACATAAGGTCTGAAATGTTTTACCACCTTGTATACAGAATATTCTTCTTTATCCACAGCAGGATAGTTGAGCTCAGGTCCCTGCATGATCGCTCTCATGAAGGAGATGGGACATTCGTTGTTCATCTCATCCTTCTGTGTGAGCACAGCAACAAGTGAATTGTGGAAAGCAAATGTATAAAGCAAGAAATCTTGGTTGAAATTTGGGTTATACAACGTAGGTGCATTTGCTATCACCTTCTTGATATAGGTGAATGCATCATTTTCCTTCTTTCCCCAGTTGCAGACAACATCCTTCTTGATCATGTCTTGGAACAATCTATGCATAATATGAGATGAACTTCTGGAGGAATTTGACCTTCCCCAAGAAGGACTGCATAGCTTTCTTGTTGATTGGGTGAGGAATCTGCGTGATAGTCCGAACTCAGTTCGGATCAACCTTGATCCTACTCTTGGTGATGATATACCCAAGGAGGTTCCCCTTAGACACTATGAACACGCTCTTCTTGGGATTCAAGGATATTCTGTACTTTCGACATCGCTCAAAGATCTTCTTAAGATGGCATAGGTGGTCTAACCGTTTTCTACAAAATATTGTCATGTCATCAAGCTAAACCACCACGCTTTGTCCGATATTCCATGGAAGACGATGTGCATAGCGCGTTGAATGTTTACACCTGCATTTACCTACCCAAATGGAATTCATCGATTAGCAAACGTACCCCACTTGGTACGAAAAGTAGTTTCAAGTATGTCACATTCTACTACCAGAACCTAGTTATATCCAAAAAAACCGTCAAGGAGAGAAAGCATTTCTGCTCCAGATATTGTCTACAAGATGTGCTCCATAACCGGCACAGGGTAGTTGTCTTTGTCTGAGGCCCAATTCAGATTTTGGAAATCTATGCACAAGCGGATTTCCCTGGACTTCTTTCTTACAAGAAATAAGTTTGAAACCCAATTAGAATGACCAACCTTGTAAATGATCCGAACATCCAACAACTTTGTCAATTCTTTCTATATGAGGGGTTCAAGTGATAGATGGAACTTTTATGAGCTTCTGCTGAAATGGCTTGACGCCTTCTCTGATTAGAATGACGTGTTATATTATTCATGTTTCATTTTTCAAGTCATCATATGTCCACATGAATACATCTTGATACTATCTAAACAAGTGGACAAAGGCTTGTCGCTCTTATGGTGTACAACATGTACTGAGATTTACGAACTTTGGATCTCTTTCTATTCCCAAGTTAATATGTTTGTGCATCATTGTCGAACTATGGGTTGTTGTGTTCTTGGGCCCTTTGAAGCAGTTTTGCGAGTCATACAGCTTCTTGAGTGAAACCACACCTTTGGAGATGGGGTTTCATTTGATGTCATCAGTTGTGTCTTGCGGAGACTACTCATGCACATCTTCATCTATTGTTGTGTCTTTGAAGATGCCAGTGTTGGCCATGAAATGCAGTATTTGTTCATCATCATCAAAAACACACAAATTAGTGATTTTGTTAGGGATAGATGACTTATACAAAATTTTAACAGTAAATCTATCCCTAAGCGTTGTCATTCTAACAGCGACATTTTCCAGTGCATATGCAACTACATAGTGCATTCTTGGTAGAGAGATGATATTAAAAGCTTGGAAATTATAGATAATTCACCATAACTTTTGTTGGTAACTCTTAAGACAAGGTGAGACACAATGTATGGTGTTACGTATCTTTCGTATCACAATATCTGAATCACCTACCACTTAGAAATGTTGAGGCTGAGGGCTTTTTATAAACCCAAGACGAGTGCTTCATATTCAGTGGTATTGTTCGTGCACTCGAACTCCAAGCAGCTTGAGACTAAGTGTTTTCTTTTCCTTGGGTCAATCAAAACACACCAGGCTCTGGAGGCATCCTGTGTTTTGGATCCATCAAAATACAAGGTCCATATGTCGTTTGTACAAGGACCGCTATCCACACTAGTATTGCTAACATTGTTTCTACTATTGTTACAAATTATTGTAAAATTTGTCATTCCCATGAGTTGGGAAAGGAAGGAGACCCAACTCTGTATCTAGTGGGTTGGGGCTCGGTAGTGCAAGATAACACCCCACCTACATTTCCAGAAATCATTTTCCGAATAGAAGTTCTGTGAAATCTAACGGTTCATTTTGACCAAAGGGAGTAATGTTGTGTTTCATATATCTCTCCAAAAACACCTGAATCTAGTTGTTTCTGCCCTGGTATGAAAGCCATAAGTACGACCAGTCTGTAGAAAAATATCCTTACAACTTACCAGACCAGTCTATGCTGAGCAATGATCTATATTCTTACGGGATGTCCACGATCACAATGTTAATGCATTGGTGAACTCATCCATCAGACAATAACCAGATGATCACATCCAGGAGTTCACAAATGGCTAGTACACATGTTCGGTCAATTTGGATGATCTGCGCAGTTGTACTACTCCATTACGTGTTGATCTATTTCGCAATGGAGAGTGGCATGATATTGACCGATGAGTCAAAGCCAACCAAACAGTTGTAGACAATGAAGTTGAATATTTTGAATGATAACAAAAATGGTGGCTAGAGAGAGTTTGCTTCTTCCATGAAAAGCACGTTCAATACATATGTGAGTGATATGAGAGACTTTCTTGGTCCCTTGTTGGAAGAGGAAACATTGTTTGTGGAGGTTTGCCCTAGTGCACGCAAAAGAATATCTCGTTGACCCGTGAGTTTGGTAAGCTCGTATAGAGAGATGTTTGCACGGGCCTTCTTCATGTCTTCAACAATATTGTAATCCAAAGCGGGAAGACTCACCAAGTTTTCTAGGGGAAGACTTGTGTTTGTGATGTTTGGTGGAGTGTTCTAGAGTTTGTTGCTCATGGACATATCTTTCGTTGTAACTGTCTTCCCAGACTTGCTTTGTTTTTTCTATGTTGAGGACGTTGGTGGGTCAATTGTTTTGAGCAGTTGTTTGAATTTATCTTTCAATATCTCAATCACAACAAGAGCCCCTTGACTTTTCAAGTTGTATCGATTGTTTTGTTTTGGGGGCTCCTTCCCAGCGGTTGTTTTATTCTAGTTAAGACATTGGTACGTGTTAACTACATGCCCAGAACTTGGAGCTTCATCAAAACTTGGAGCTTCATCAGATGCAGCATCCTCTTCATCATCTTCATCTTCTGACTGAACCTGCTCACTGGCATTAAAATGATCATTCATCCTTGAAGCCATGGTGCCCATAATTCGTTTCCAATCTAGACAGATCTTCTCTGAATGTCGTTCTTCGAGGATCGCGTAGAAGTTATCCTTCGCTAATTGGTCCACTTGGAACACAACATTAGAGATCTGCACAGATTTCACCATGTGACCACTGCTGCTACCTAGTGCCACATTCTTCCTTCTCGTAAAATTGGGAGTTTTTTTGCTCACTTTTGTCTCAGTTGTCTGTTGCTTGATTTTTGCTACTCTAGTTTTCTAGGACTTGAGGAGACGAGTAAGGGTCTCAATTTTACTCACCTTTATAGGTGTTGACTGGCCACAAGGACTCAGGACGTGTCTTTTGACATATGTACCGTTTCATAATTAATGGCAATTTAATTTAATTAATTTATTAACTATTAATATTTATGAATTTATTATTTTCCTTTAATATATACTCCAAAAAAGGGTATAACAGTGCAGTTTGATTCATTTGGAAGACACACTCTCACAAGTTCGATATAGAAGGAGGAGCAGAAAAAGTGTGAAATTCCAAAAGAAGAAAAATAATTACTCGAGAAGGATAAAAGTTGAAGTTTTTGAGACATCTCTCTCACACATAAACGACTACCAAGGAAGAAAGAGGAAATCTTGAGTTACTGGGGTTCTGAGGATACGATCTTTGCGACGGCAATGGCTCTGCTTCACCTTATCCACATTTGCCAAACCTTTGTTGACTCCATAAGCCTGGACCCTGAATCTGCACAACTGGCTCTGGTTATCCTCGCGCTGCCGAGAGTAAGGGTTTCACGTTATTGGTTGCAGTTACTGTGTAAAAGAAGATTGGAGATGCGAATCCGGCCAGAGTTGTGGCATGCAGTGGTTCCTCAGACGATGCATAGAGCAGATAAACCCCCAAACGGCTTAAATGCGTCGACTAGACTTATGAAATGGTCGCGGATCGGACACCTCATAGATTGCTCTATGGTTGTAACTGATGAAGACGGAAACGTCATCCTCTTGGGGATATCGGAGGTAAGAAACCGCACACCGACTATCTTCTTTATGCAAAAATCTGAGTATGATCTCATTCTGCCATCAAGCGGATTTGGGGATACCATACACACAAAGGGCGATGTTACAGATATGTTAACAATCTAACTGGTCAGAGGCTTAGACGGCAGATCTGGGTGACCGTAAAGACACGATACCTCATCCATATGGTGAGCGACCGCCATTGAGCCCTGATTGGGCAATATTTTCCTTGATCCGTGGCATTATGCACAGATCGAGCCTTGGGCTCTTTGATCCAGTGCCTTGTACTATGGATCAACCCCTTTTCTAGTCAGATACAGAAGCCCACTCACTATATAAGCTATTTAGAGGTAAGCAAAAGACGGAGAGTAGAATCTCAGGGTTAGATCTGACAAATACAAGATCTGGATCCCCAATAAGAGATTTCCAAGTATTTGTAAGAACCCCAGAAGGAAAATCGAAACTAATTTAGGTAACAGAGACAGATTCTGTTAAGCAAATGTAGAAAATTATAATGCAACCGCTGGGATACCCTATCAGATCACAAAATTTGATACATGGGGGCAGAGTGCTACAAGACACAAAATACCTCTGGGAATATAAAATTGCACCCCTGTCAACAATTATCCTCAATCTGAGAATAAGAGGGGGTGCAACCGACAACAGAAATTCTTACAAGGCTAAAGGAAGTGGTACTGGTTCAATAGGGAAAAAACCAGGCAATATTTCCTTCAAAAACATCCTACAAGGAAAAAACACAAAAGGAGCAGCACCGCAACAATCAGGTATGGATGCCAGGCCATACATTGTGAAACAGCTGAATCACACCTCAGAGTACAACATAGATACACCAGAAATAGATGAGCATTGCACTATATATGAAAGACAAGCAATAATATGTAGATTTAACTGCTTTTGGCCCAAACCGGTTGATCTATTTCATTGGATCTTCACGAATTGGACCACACAATGCAAAATACATCTCTGTTCCAAGGGTTTTTTCATAGTGAAATTCTCATCAACAGTAGACAGAGACATAGTAATACAGGAAGGACCTTGGTTCTGGGGATCCACTGGACTGTTCATCACACCATGGTTTCCAGATTTTGATGTAAACACAATGGTCATCTCCAAGATGCCAGTTTGGGTGTAGCTACATAATCTCCCAATACATCTCTGGAATCACTAAGTACTAGCTGGAATTGGAAATACTATTTGACGCTACATCAAAATGGACACCCAGCGGTTGGAGGAAAGAATTTATACTTTTGCACGAATTTGTGTGGAAATAGATCTCAACAAAGGCCTGCCAGACCAGATTCAACTGAAGCATAGAACGAAGAGCTCGACACAGGGTCTAGATTATGAAAATACTGCATTCAGATGCCGAATCTGCCGACAAACAGGACACTTACAAAGCACGTGTCCTGCAGTCGAAAAAAACAATCGCAGAAAGAAGAAAAAGGGAAAACAAGTAAAGGGGTGGCAATTTCCTCCACCTCCCTCGGATGACGAGGAGGAAGAAGAGATGGATTTTACAAACCCCTATCAGACCAATCAGGTGAACAAAGAACCAGCAGCAAAAGACACAAATCCACAGGAAAATATAGACGCAGTACTGGCAATGATATCAGATACTATAGATATGGGCAAAAATAAACGTCAACACATATCAGACACATCAGATTCTAATAAAGACAATCCACAACCTGTGGCTGAAACAACACTGGCACTTATAACTCCAACAGAGTCACAGGGGGGTTGGAGAAAAGTTGAGAAGAAAAAAGGGCGAAAAGTCTGACTTTCCCCCCTTGTACATTAATATTTTAGCTTTACATGTTTATTTCTTGAAATTCGTACACCCTGCGTGGTGATGAAGGATCAATGCATCTTTTTTGAGCACCATTTTTGAACTCTGTTTACAACATACGCCGAAAGGCATCTACAACATGTAATTTTTCAATCATAATGAAAGATTACGATTTTTCCAATGGAAAAAAATCACTCACACCCATGTTAATAATAAAATAAGATTTTATCACATCATCAAATTTTAGAGGGAAAAAAGATAAAACTAATTTTTCAACTTATCTCCCTATGGGTTCACTCAAATTTCAAGCAGAAACAATTGTTGGATGCAAAATTTGATTCCTCGTCAGAGTACCCATGTTGCATACTTTTGATAGGCCCTACTACATGAAAAATGAGAAATGCATGAAATGATTGAAAACACATTTTTCATGTATTTCTCATTTTTCGTGTAGCAAGGTTCATCGAAAATATTAAACATGGGTACTCCTTGAATGAGAAATTAAGTTTTGCATCCAACGAGTACTCTTGCTCAAAATTTGAGTAAAACCTTCGGGAGATAAGTTGAAAAAACAGTTTTATTATTTTATTATTTTTAATCTTTTTACTTTTTTAATCCAAAAATAGTGAATTGTCCCCCATGGTTGACATCATCATCTTGAATCCTATTGGTTCTTATAAAGTTTATTTTGGTTGTACATTTTCCTTAGGAGGCCCATTTCAGACCTCAAAATTCCCCTAATGGAAGGTGCTATGAAGGTCACATGAAATTAGATCTACATGAAAGTAAAGGGTATCAAAGGATGTAGGATATCTTCATAAGGTCCCATCTACAAGATCTAGGAAAGAAGATAACCATCATTGATTCATAAGAATGTTTTCAAACTCTGACTCCGACTCCGACTTCGTCGAGGGTAGACTCCAACTCCGACTCGATATCGACTCGGCCGGCTCGATTTCAATGACTCAGTGGTTGTAAAAAATACATTAAATATTTATTTTTTATAAAAACACATAATTTTAAGGATTTTCATTCATGTTTCCAAACACGGCATTAAAATATAGATAGAAGACAACATATGATCAAAGTAGGCTCATAAATATATCCATTATATCAAATGGCACCCAGTGCACTGTCCAATACATACACGATGATGATATAGAAATCAAAACAAAAACACATAACCAAAGAGGCTATAAATGGCCTCTACAACAAAAGTTTGTGACCAGTACTACTGGCTACTGCTAGAGTTGCCAACATAATCTGGCTCAGTGTTACTTGGGAGCGGGAGCAAAAGTGGGGAGCGAGAGCGAAAACAAGAGCAGGAGCGACATTTTCAGAAGCTCCTTGTTTGGGAGCGAATCCCGGAGGAGTTCAACAACCAATGTCACTAACATCAAGGTACATAAAGGGATTGGCGCTCTTCATTAAATATGAATTCCATACCCTAATACATGACAAAATTCAATGGAAACATTGCAATCCTCCAATCCTGAAATCGTGAAAAACTAATAAGTCTGCTGGATTTTGAATGAAATCTAAAATTTTACTTTCTCCATATTAAATCCAATGAGGCCAGAACCACTCTCAAACATCCTGAGTCATTTCATGGTAATGTTAAAATTTTGAGTAAAGGGAACATTCTCCTTGATCTTCATTTTCATCATTTTACTTTAAGAATTTAACAATACCATGAAATTTGAATAGCATATCAATACTAGGAGAGGGGAATGGACCCCAAATAGCACTTAACCGATTTAGAAAACACCTTGGAGTCCCCAACAATTAGCTAAATGTTAAAACGTTAAAAAAAAATTTAGAAAAATCGTTGTTTTTTTGGGTGACTGACCAAATTTAATGACTCAGCCGAGTAGATGTGGAAACGGCCAGGTTGACCGAGGCATGACTGACTCAGCCAAGTCATGCAATAACTCTCACTGGCTCAGCCTCCCGAATTGGTTTTTCTGTCGGGTCATAAAATTCTTCAATGACTCTGATCAACTCGGTCGTTTCGAATTCGATTCGGCCAAATTTTAAAACAATGATTCATAATGCACTAACAATCAAGGTAACAAATATCCATGGGATAAGAAAGTTACCTCATTTGACGACTTATGGTCTCTATGTTAAATAGAGAAAGACAAGTTGATGGCAAAAGTATTGAAGGATAAAAGAACTCAAACATGTGCAGAAAGGAAAGGCAAGTTTGGTTCTCAAGCAAAACAAAATAGTATAGCTAGGATTCAATGTTATGGAAAGAATATGGAAAGAAGCTCATATCACCGGAAAGATGGAGGAAGCTGAAGAAAAAGGGCCAAGGAAAGAGGGAGTAACAAATATCTACTATGAGTAACATGGTATCTCTCACAGGAGGGTCCTATCATAAGCTATTAAATCTTATATTATAGATATGACCAAGATAATAAGATGCATCATGGCATCATGAAAGCGTTAGAAACAAGAACTCATGACATCACCATGGGAATCATGAAGGACAAAATCCATGGTAGTCAAACATGAAGGATATAGCTCTTGGGAACCTCATTGGACATGGAAGGAAAGAAAGAAGTCATCCAAGAAGGAAAGAAAGAAGTCAGTCAGAAAGTAAACATCTACCAGATGGGGACATACAAGATCCTCAAGATACTCTAATGGCATCCTCATCAAAGGGTTCACTAATCTAGAGAGAAAGCAAGTGTTTCATTTGAAACTCCAACTTGTGGAATTCGTGAATGATGTTATGGTGACATAAGAGAAGCAGATCAAGAGGTTGAAGACACTTCAATCAAGGAAGTTCTTGAAGGAAGCCTAGATGACATAAAGATGAAATAAGGTATGTATGTGTGTGTTTAAATTTGTAATGTCATGTCGTATGATTGCAGGTAACATGGAACATTACTTATAGCTTAAGAAGCATGATCAAGAGAAACGGAATCTCCTCCTCTGAAAGGATGCAAGAAGGCATAAGACACACTAAAATGAAATCAACATAACATCACTACAATTAAGAAACTATGATTGAAAGCACCTGGGAATGGAATGTGTGGAGAAGGAAGAGATCATGAGATAAGCAACCCTGATGAAGGTGATCAACATCCAAAAGACCAAGAAGACTTAACTAGGAAATCTCCCGAAAATATATGAAGACTCTAATGGAAAAAGATTAAAACCCTTGACAATGGATATCTTTGGGAAATATGTCAACATGTTTGTAGGATGTTGATACCTATAAAAAAAATGTCACGATGAAGAGTCATCTTGTAAGGTATAATTTGATTTAATATTATGTTTTGATTTCTTGAATAATATCTGGATAAGTTCATGCATGGCTACTCAAACAAGAGTTACAAATACAAATACAACTGGCATGCATGTGGTGGATGGAAGAAGCATGATGAGAAAGAAATAGTCATATGACGAAGGTTCTAGATATGAAAAAGGCCACTTTCCATGAAGAAATGAATGACATGACGAACTGAGGAGGAAAGTGATCGACGGATGTTGCCCTACAAGAAAGGAACTCAACTAAATTTCATGACATCAAGGAGAGAAGTTGATCAACCAGCAGAAAGACCCACGAAGAAGAAGTTGCTAGTGTGTAGAAGAGTCCCTAGATAAGAGGGAGCTTTGACAAGTTCCTGATTAAAAGGGAGATTGGTCAAGTTCTTGGACAAAGGGAGCTTGGGTACATTCCTTCAAGGAATGGGCATATCTTCCCCAATTGAGGGAGAGATAGACAACATTCTTGTCTTCACTTTGGAAGAAAGAATGGAGGATTGGGTAATCATCTGGCATCTGATGCTCTTTGAGGATGTGTAGGGCATCCAAGACAAGAGTGGGCAAGAGAAACGATATTCTTTGAAGGTTGGGAACCTAGGATAAGAATAGTCCTAGAAGGTCATACTCAGTGAACACCCAAGTGGGCATGTACCTCGAGAGGCAATGATGAAGCTGTCTACAGTCATTTGTCTCACCAACATTGTGCTCTGATCTGATGAGAGATAGAGCTATCAGACAAGGCCTTGTTGTGCAAACAATATTGGTTAGTATGATGCTTATACAGGTCGGTTACCAATATGATTCTTCTTATGAGAAATTCTTCATATTGAGAATGACCAAGTACCATCATGAATACCTCCCTAGTTAAGAGGGAATATGAAAGAAAGTGTAACTAGGTTCGGTCTTCATGACATTGTAATTACGATTTTTGTAAACAAAAAAATGAATTTATTATTATGCCTTGTTGCATGGGCTTCATGAGCAAGAGGTTTATTTAATAGATGGCTCCCACTGAGAGCCTTAGGATTTATCTTTAAAGGTCAAAGAGTCAAAGTCATGAATAAAGAGCTCTTCTTGAGCCTATGTCTAATGTATCCAAGTCTAGAGAAATATCAAGAAGCCCTCCAAATGACAAGCACAATCCTCTCCATCATGTCAACCAGCGAAACGATGTAAAAGCAGTCATGTTGGCTCAAAAAGAAGACACAACAGTTCACTATGTCATGTCGGCTTAATATGTGGGGACTATAAATAGGTGTGTAAAGTTCAGAATTACAGAATTACAATCATAGAATTTCAGACACCTTCGCAACTTCAAATAAGTACAGGAACTCAGATTCTCTTGGATAGGTACAGGGATCTGCATTACAAGAGGACACAATCCCATGGATAATCTCAGTGACCAAATAACAGTTTTCTCCTCCTCGGTGGTATAGATCTTGGTGCAAGGAAATTGCAGTCTCCTCCTCGATTGTAAATTGGTAGCACAGTCTCGATGAAGGAAACACAGTCATAGTTTTAGTGGTGAAGATGATTTCAAGAATCCACAGTAGCACATGCAGTCTTGGCATCATCATGATAAAATGATCTAATAGTAACACACTCTATCTCGACATGTAGCCTGGAAGCAGTCATGATCTCTCTCTCTACATATCTCAGTCTATAGACCTTGATGTCATGGTGATGGTCTCAATGAAGGAGTAGCATTGATCTTAGTAAAAGTGCAGCAATATTCTCAGTGAAGGTGCAGCAAGGTGTCAAGATCTCATGGGTGCAATAATGATGACCTCGGTGAAGCAACAGTGATGAAGATGATCTCAAAAGTAACAAGGAAGAGGATTGGTGTCTTGATCTTGGAGTGGCTTAACAGGTCAAGGGTCATGGCCTTGGTATTCGTCAATTGGAATCTCTATAAGAAGAATTTTGTGCAGGTTTTTCTCTCCAATAGGGAGAGGTTTTGGCCTTGGCAGAAAGCCAACATCTTGTGTTTTTGGTGTTTTTGTCTCTTTGTTTTTTGGTAGCTATTTGATGAACATAAGAAGACACACTCTAATAAGAACAAGTGAAGATTGTGCTACAAAGAAAAAGTAAATAACTTCACAAGCAGTTATCATGTTAGAAGAATCTCATTAACTTCACTTGCCCTAAATTCTTCAACATGCAAAACACCGGTTATCCATTCATGACTTTTAAGAAGAGTATGATGCACAATTCCACTGCCCCTTTGCTAAAACTCTCATGTTACATGTCCCTATTTGTCCAAACTTGTCGCAATTTCAAATCTTGTGAAGGCCATATACATTGACCTCATATATATTGGTCAAGTTCTCATAAAATCCTCCAAAGAGAGAAGGCCTCAAATTAATTACCCTATCATGATCATGTTTTTGGTGTGCTCCACATGAACAAATCAAGGTGCTTTTACTTGAAGCTTTCAAATGGATAATAGATTTACCCTACTCTTAGAAAGATGTGTGAGATGCCCTTTCAAACAGCTAATTATACGCTGATTTAAAGGCAAATAAGAAAATTAGAAACATAATGTGATGATACGGCTTCCAGATTTTCATGTTTTAAAGATCGAGAATTTACCAAATATGTAATTTTATGATGCAGCCACGCTTCAAATTATCTCACAAGCATGCCACCAAACATTGGTGAATGAAATGAGCACGTCTTGAATTACAGCATGTCATATGCTTCTTAACGGCAACAGATAATATACTTGTTTACAGAATTTATGCATCTAAATAGAAATCTATGCTACATTGTGAAGATGTAGGGAACATGGTTTCAATACGTTATTTTGTTTGTTGATTCCTTGGTCATAAACAGGTCAAAAATTGCTAGCAGTTTATGTCGAAAATGGAATGCAGATGTGATAACCAAAAGCTCAAATTATACATGGGGCCAGGAAACCTCCTCTTGGAAAGGCAGAATAACCATTCAAAAGAATAATACTCATTTTGAAGATACACTAAAAGCACTCATTATACATGGGGCCAGGAAACATCCTTTGGAAAGGAAGAATAAACATTAAAAAGAAGATACTCATTTTGAAGATACACTGACTAGATGACTTCATCAACCGCTCAGCTGCTATTACAATTAGCTTGTCCATGGAAGAAATCCAATTTAACCTCACAGGACCAAACTGTCTTGACCAGAATAAATTAGAGGGTTGAAAAAATGGCTGCATAAATAAATCAACGAGGCATTCCACCTGGAATGTTAGCATTGAATCTAAATCTAAGGCTTTGGGAATTCTTGGGGATTGCCTCAATAAATCAGATAAACAGCCTACTCAGAACTGACAGTGTGCCTACAAAAGCTCAGGAGATGACTTGGGCCCATGCTATAGTCACCAAACCAATCTGTAGATCCTCATTTTTCTGCTTCTTTCTCTTCACCAAATGCTATATTAAATATTTGGTCATATGTATCAACAAAATAAACTTCTAGGCCTTCCTTCACATTTGCATTCAGTTCATCATAATCACGTTTATTTGCTTCCGGGAATATAATATATTTTATTCCACTTCGCCTTGCAGCAACAGCCTTCTCCTTGACCTGATTTTCAAATTAGCACCATTAGTTTGACTTGACTAGAAAAAAATCAAAATAGGAGTAAATAGGACCAAATTAGATAGCTTATAAGTGGCTTTCGGAAGTTATGTTATTGAAACTATCTAATTTTATCTTATTGAAACATATCAGCTATTGTGAAAGAGACATACTTACTACACTCGCTTATCACTATCAGAGCATTAAAGACCTAAAAGAAGGAAAACATACCCCACCAATAGGGAGAACTCTCCCTGTCAATGTGACTTCCCCTGTCATTGCAACATCCTTCTTCACAAGCTTCTTCAATGCCAGAGAAAGCATTGATGTAATCATAGTGCAGCCAGCACTAGGTCCATCTTTTGGCGTTGCTCCAGCTGGTACATGCAAATGAAGCTTAGAATTTGCCAGGAATTGGTTCCCTGGTTCTTTCTCCTGTAGGATAGCTCTGGCTACGGTATGGGCTATCAAAGCACTTTCTTTCATGACATCTCCAAGCTGCCCGGTCAACTGCAGTGCACCTTTACCTTCACCTTGCTCTATACAGGTGGTTTCAATGTAAAGCGTTGAACCACCCATTGCTGTCCATGCAAGACCCATGACAACACCAATAGGTGTTTGATCATAGATTTTTTCACCATGAAAAACTGGTTTTCCCACATAATCAGCTATATTTGCTACATCGATTACAACCTTCTCATATGATTGCTCAGGTTCCACTTTCTCAGCATCAAAAGCTGCTATTTCATCCTGTAAAAAATACACTAGAAGTTGACATCTTTAGTGTGCCAAGGCATGCAAACCAGGTGAACTATACTACACAAAAGAACAAATTATCATCTAATACACTAACACTGATCCCTTACCTAACATAAAGCATTAAAAACTACAAAGACATCCAAATATACATTTTCATAGAACGAATGCATTCAAAATAAAACAACAGACAAACTTACTCGATCAAAGCCCAAAAATCATTCAATGAAACCACTCCAATAAAGAATGCAGCATCATGAAAACACAGTAAAATGTTTAAAAATAAAGGATCTATAGGATAAGACAAAATAATAGATATTATTTGTTCTCCATTTTTTATTAGAGGCAAAACACACCGACAACACATGTTTCAGTGTGGAGAGTGAAGCACTGTTGTGCAAGAGAGAAGCCCATGGAGTTTAAAACAACAAAATCATTTAGTGCCATTCAACTAAGAACACAAATATGGGAGCAGGAGATGTCACTTGACTCTCAAATCAACAATTCAGCCAACTCTAAGACAAACAGTGGAACTTAAGCTATAGCATCATTGCTCCACCCATGGATGGAAATATTCTGAAATGAATACCTGGGAATTGAGAGAAGACTCTGCTGGCTCAGATGGTTCCTCTGCAGATGCTTGTGCTGATGATGGTGCTACATCAACTCCTGGATTAGTCAAAATACTATTTTTCTCCTCAGCGACGTGCTCCACATTGTCCAATTCCTTGGAATCTTGCTTCTGACTGCTACTATCAACAAAAACTGTACTTGTTGCACCTTGACGAACTAGTTTCAAAGCAATCTGGCATATAATCAAACATGCATAAAATTTACACCTCAAAATAGTAAATACTAATATAAGATACCATAAGAGCAACCTTTTAAATTGCTAAACAGTGTTATCAAAAACAAATGACTGACATAACAACCCGAACTGTAAGAGTCAGAAACCAATCTAGAATCTCTGGAAGCATTCATGTCTAAAAAGATGTCTAAAAAACAGCAATGAGGATCTTGCCTTGCATTTCAAGAACATTGATTATAAATATGGGGATAGACAACCCACTTTTACAGCAAGATCAACCTGTTGTGTACTACAAATGATAAAACATAAGTTTAAAGCCTGCTTAGGAGATATTTCATTATTTGATACAATTTGGTCCAACGTATATACTTTCCAAATGATCTCTATTCTCAAAATTGTCCCCCTCAGTACTGGCATCAATATGAACAGCTAAGTATAAATTTCCTAAAGTCAAAGTAAAAGAAAAAGGAGATGACCAAGACAACCACCTTCCCAACAAAAATATTCTAAGTATTAAGATTTCAAACTACATCAGTTCTTCAAAAGTATGCAGATTCTGCTGCAAGCACATTCTCAACAGACATTGATGTCTCTTTAATATGCACCAGCTAGAGCTTGAATTACTGATTGACTAGACCATGCAATTGTCCACTTAAATGAAAAGACACCAGAAGGTCACAAAAAAGGAATTCATTATACCATAAACAGCCCCTTCAAGAAAGAAAGAGTATTCCTCATTTGTAAACAAGGAAGTTATTTTTGAAGTTGTCACAAAATCATTGACTGTATATGAATAAAATAAGATAATTCAAGACTAGTGCCTCTATTCAATTGGGCAATGGAGTCAATTAGGGCAAGGTCAACCATGGAAAGACCTGGATAGAGAGGGTTGTTTCTCTTATAAACCCTAGCGACTTCTTTGATAGGAGATTTAAAGTCAAAAGATCCCTGAAAACAGGTTCCTTTGATGGATTCTTGAATAACAAATTTTGCATAATCACATATAAACAAGAGTTCATGAAAAATATTGCACTTTTTAATATGGGACAAGATAAACCCAAATTTCAGAAAATAGCATGTAAAATGGAAGAGGATAGTATCAAACTTACACAATTCAAGCAAGTATCACTTCATCAATCCACAAGATACTCTCTCCATGCAAAAATATCCTCCCCAAGACAATTTGCACCATTACTTAGCCATGGCATCCAAGAGAAAGAGAAAAGGGCTAGTGTGCACCAACTCAAGTGAAAAGATATGAGTGTGTGTGATAATGATCCAATGAAAATGACTTCCCTCTATTTATATGAGGGCAACCAAGTCATTTCATTTCAGGCATGGGTGACGTGGAAGCCCTAGGATCAAGCTTTGGCATCAATATAGGATGTGCTAGCCCACACCCCCCCCCCCTCTCCCAATAATAATTTCTTAATTTCAGATCTGGTTTTAATTTTGTAGCAATGTGAAGTTAGAACATAATATTTCTACAATTATAACATACTAGAATTTCAATAGAAATTTTAAACAGCAGAAGAAAACACAAAGGAAATATTTCACACAGGAAATAATCGTCCAATTACTCTTCACTTTTATTATCTAAATAATGAGTGCTCCCTTACAGCAAAAATAGCCCACAAAGAAAATACAATTTTTTTACAAAAATAGATCCTGGACAAATGCATTCCCTAAAAACGCCAGATCTACACCAGCTGAATTTTCTTCCACTTGTGTGGCCTCAACTCCTAACTTGCACATGCAACCCATAACACACAAACCCTCCACATGTGCAGCCCTGACATTATTCTCCTCACATGCGACCTCTGTGCAGCTCAATTTGCTCACACATGCATCCTTAAGTAATTTCCAGTGCCCAAAAAAATCAATTCAGGCCATAGCCTCCACTCGATCTTCCTTCTGTAATTCCCCCTCATTGTTGCAACACTTCTTTTCTCTTTAGCCTTGAGTACCATACTCACTCTTGTTGTCTTTCTCATCTCTTTATCCCTGCTTATATAATTCCTCATTGAGCTAAATCCCAAACCTTTCTATCCAAAGTGATGCATGGTTAGGATTAAATCCTAACCCACTTAAGATCAAACAATTTCACTATAGTAATTAATTTACTTTTCCTTAATTTCTTTAGCTCAATAGCCAACATATTTAATTGTGTGCTTTTTCTATTATAGACATGCGCTATAGTACAAATACAACTCAATAAATTGAGCAAGTGTCATAAGCAAGCTTTGGACGACTTTTGCATGCTTGACACCTAGCCAATGCAAAAGCACCTATTCTCTATTACAATCATCAACACTCCCTCTTAGCAAGGAATACATTGTGCACCACTTATAACTTATCTTTGTAGAAGGCAAACTACCCTTTCACCAAGGACTTGGTAAGAATATCTACAACCTACTCATCTGTGGAGATACACTAAACCTTCACTACTCCCCTTTGGACTCTATCTCTTGTGAAGTGATTTCTAATCTCACTATGCTTGGATTGGATTGTCCAAGAGTTTCATGCAACTCTAATTATCACATTGTGTCACAGTAGTATCCAACTCTTGACCATATATCATGTTAGCAATTTGTGAAGCCAAATAGCTTCACAACCTGAGAAACTCACTGCCATATACCTTGTCTTTGCTAAATCAAGTGCCAAAAAATTATGCTTCCTACTAAACCAAGAAATCATTGTTGATACCAACTTGAAGCAACACCCTAAGGTGCTTTTCCCATCCACGACACGAGTGAGAAAAATGTTGAGAAAAATGGTACCAAGGAAGTGTTTCCTCGTGCCTTTTTGCCTTTGGCCTAGGAAAACACATGAGACGTCCTTTTAGTAAGTGACTTTATTAATTATTAAAGTCACTATGGAAAAAGGTGACTTTATGAGTTATTATTATTAAAGACATGTGACTTTTAGTCACTTTATGACGTTCAAAAGTACAAAGTATTTTATTATATTAAAGTCACATTATGTTTCTAAAGTGAATTTATGAGAAAAAGTACATGGTACTTTATATTATTAAAGTTACTTTATGTTTAAAAAGTGACTTTATGTGGAAAAAGGTGCAAGGTACAAAAACAACATGAAAGTGACTATGGAGGCTCTTAATGAAGGGGGGACATGTAAAAGGGGGTCAATGGGAAATTAGGTCTCCACCATTGATCATGGAGAGATGAGATCTAATCTCATCCCTTGATCATAGGGTTATGGCTTCACTTCATTATGAGAGACTAAAAATGGAGAACTCATTCATTCTTCAATTGTAGAGTTGGAGAAGAACAAGAAGAGAAGAGGAGGTTGAGAGAGCTTCAAGAGTGTTGAGAAATCTATAGGGTAATAGTTAGGATGATTTCTCTATTCTTGATAACTACTTGTGATGCATTTTTACATTTTCTTACTTATTAGCCTCTTCTCTTATTATTATGTTTGTTTTTATCATCAAACAACTACCAAAACACGAAGAACAATAGTACACAAGAACACAAGATATAGGCTGCAATCTAGGGCCAAAACCTCTCCACTTGAGAGGAAAACCTATAAATCTCTTCTCTTCTTATAGATTCTTCATTTGACGAATTCCAAGACCTCTAGACCAAGACCAATACCTTTCCAAGGCCAAGTCTGACCTTCTTGATGATGTTGCTTCCTTTGTCTAAGTCAAACCCAGTGAAATCTCTTCTAGCAGCACAACTTTGAAGCCCAACTTTAGATTTTGGGCCTCAACTGCAAATCTGAAATTTTCAGCCCTTGCAACTACTACTGCATCCACACATGTGAGCAAAAATTAGCCTTCCAAGGCCTCCCAGCAGCTTCGCTTGACTTGCTTCCTTGTCTAGGGCTAGAGAGTGACCTAATAGGTTCCTCTTCCAGCAACTTCAATCTTCTTCTAGCAACTTGCGAATTTCAACCTTGAAGCAGCAAGACCTCTAGACCAAGACCAATACCCTTCCAAGACCAAGTCCGACCTTCTCGATGATGTGCTTCCTTTGTCTAAGTCAAACCCAATCAAATCTCTTCCAACAGCACAACTTTGAACCCCAGCTTCAGATTTTGGTCCTCAACTACAAATCTGAAATTTTCAGCCCTTGCAACTACTACTGCATCCACACATGTGAGCAAAAATTAGCCTTCCAAGGCCTCCCAGTAGCTTCGCTTGACTTGCTTCCTTGTCTAGGGCTAGGGAGTGACCTAATAGGTTCCTCTTCCAGCAACTTTGATCTTCTTCTTCTAGCAACTTGAGAATTTCGACCTTGAAGCAGCAAACCCCAGTTCTTCTTTTTTGCATGTGTGAGATAGAATTAGCCCAAAAACTTCTTCCTTCGTCCTTCTCCTTCTTCACTGACCTTCTTGCTCTTCTTCTTTGCTTAGATAATGAGAATTGAATGTGTATCCAAGGGAGGTCGAGTTCCTTCCCTTATATAGGCTTCAAAGGTGGACAAAGATCCTAAAAATAGGCCCACTGATCTGATAATCACCCTATGAGTGACCTCAGTTGAAGATTTATTACACAAAAGGTATTACAGACTCGTGTTGGTGTGTGTTCTGTGCTATTCAAGCAACAGATCGATCAGATTGCCAATACACAGACATTTAAATGGAAAGACAGTAGAGAGATACAGTAAGCAACACAAAGACACAAACAGTTTTTAATAAGGAGTTCACCTCATTTCTCGAGGGCTACATCTCCAGTCCAGCTCTCAGTGGTGGCCTTGTTTTATTGTGTCTTCAAGCAGAGAATTACAAATACAGGGACTCAATGTGAGTTCTCCTGAAGCAGATTTTGCTTGGCAGGGTGGTTCTTGGATTCCCCAAGCCACTCGAAGTACACAGACTCTTGTTCTTCCTACCAGCTCTGTGACCCTCGGTCTATAGTGGAAAGAGCCAAATGTGGTGCTCAGTCCGGACAGATTCCTCTATGGGAAGGCTTGAATCTTCAAGCTCTCTGGTGCTCGATGCTACCTGTGGTCAGCTCAGCCCTCTGCCTCCTCTGCTTGGCTTTGTTGTTCCCTGTGTTCAGACCTCCTCTTAGGGTGCACTGTTCACTGTCTCTCTTGGTCGCTCGGACTCCTCTCAAAAAATCCCCTTTCGGTTGTCTCTGTTCATGACTTTAACCATTCGATCCCTATGCCTGTTCAGTTCCTCTCCCGCCTACGTCGATTCACCTTCTGCAATTGCGCTTGGAGTTCCCTATTCGGCATCAGCATGAACACTCGGGAAGTGGCCACGTGTCTCCATCTAACTGGTGCCAGCATGCTTCATTGGTTCGTTTCTTCCGTTACGCTGTGTATGCGTTCTTTCTCCACTGTGGCGGTCAAACGGACTCCAAATCCCTTTAGAACGCAGCTTAATCCCTTGTCGATTCTGCTTCCTCCATCGGGCGCAATCTCAGCCGTCCGATCTGGGCTCCTCCAGATCCAACGTCATACGCACGTCGAGCGCGGTTGACTTGCTCGACCGATAGCGCGCGGTCACGACGGTTTTTCTCTCACCTCCGCTGCCACGTGTCGATCGTTGAGTGGGATCGCTTCACTCTCCTCCAAAACCTCTTACCATTCAAGGGCGCCCCGATCAATACTGTCGGTTTTCCAGAGCGCGGGTCCAGCCTTTGTCCTTTGCGCTTTTTGTTTCTCCGCCCGCAGTTCTCCGGCCCCCCAACACGACCGAGTGCTTAAGGCTTTTCCATTTTAGCCTTGTTTGCCCAGCAAAATCGCCTCCTTTTCCCGATCCGGGGCTCCCAAGGCTGCTTTGACCTCCTGCGCAGTCCCCATGGGCCTCGGTCAACGCGCTTTGACCGAGGTCCTCGTCATTCCACGTCGGCTGCCATGGCCACTGGTTCAAGGTGTTTTTTGGTCGCTGTTTTGGAATTTTCAAGGATTTGTTCAACTCTATACAATCAAGGTTCTTGACAGTCTTTTGTGGATCTGATTCGGATCACCCACTTCTTAGTTGGCAGGCCGACTTGGTCTTGGAGGGCATTCTGACACTTTTAAATACAAAAATAATTATTTTTACAAGTTAAGATGTGCCTTATGGGGTCTTCAACATATGACAACGACTCTTTTGACTTCTTGACCTAGGACATATCCTAGAAGCACTCAATGGGTGTTTGACCTCTAGGCTCTAAAATAAAAGAATTTGAGCATGAAACCCATGCTTCAAAATAACAATAATAATTTTTCTTTTATTTAACAATATACAAGAATCAAAAGTATATTTTTCATATTTACAAAGACCGAACCTAGTTACACATATTTCAACAAAGAGAAGGCTGAGAGAGATTCTAAAGGAGGTTGAGATAGCTTCTAAAGAAAGAGGTTGTAAAAGCCTCTGCTGGTGGAAAGATTCTACAGCAAGGAGGAGGGAACCTGAGATAGCCTTTGTTGGAAGACAGAATCTACAACAAGAGGAGTTAGAGGCTGAGATAGCCATTGCTAAAGAAGAGAAGAACTACAACAGTGTGGAGAAGACCATCGGGCCGAGTTCCTAGTCTGATAAAGTAGCATACAGCCAAGGAGATTGGCAGAAGTTCCAGCAACACGCAGACTAAGGCAGAGAGGACAGTCTGACAGGCCTGAAAATCTAGGCAAAAGGGCAGTCTTCTAGCGCTGAATCTGAGGAGGTTTTCAGCATATTTTTCTAGGCTGGAACAGGGCCAGTTTTTTAGGAGATCAAGCCCGATTTTTAGGAGTTCGGGCCCATAATTTTAGGAGGTCACTTGCACAGATTTCAAGGCAGAAACAATCAGCCTATCAACACAGACTTGAAGGAAATTTGCAGAACTGTGGGACAAGATATTGAGGAAATTGATTGATCTTCAGTAACCCAAATTTTGTGGAGAAAATTCTGGGCAGAGGACATGAAATTAAAGCTGAAAAGCTCAATTAGTTGCATACAGTTCAAGGAGCAGTGATTGCTAGACTGTGACAGAGTTTTCAAGGTAGAGATAAGTACCCTTGAAATGTTTTAAATGTTGTAAATAATTTCTCTGAGATAAGCAATAAATACTCCTTCTAATTGGTTTTCCCCTTGTGGGTTTTTCCAGGGTCTGAGATTGGCCGAAAATAACTGCAAGGAGAGGACTCTATTCCCTTGAATCAAGTTCTTATTCCTTGGATAGCTATTCGCCTCTCCTTATCTTATTCATTGAGGGGGGGAGGATATCACCTTGAAGGAATTGATTCTTCTTATTCCTGGAAGGGATATCACCTGGAAGTTCTTATTCTATGGATGTGGGTAAAAGCCTTTCACCTTGATCTATGTATTTTCCTTGAGATAGGCCAACTTGATCCTCTTCCGAGGAGAGCCTCTCCGTGTACAATCTATAACCATTTAAGGGACCCACCTTACCATTCTTGACAGCGCACATCACCACCGGCCAATGTACTAATTTGTGTGTGCTTGCTTGTGTTTATTATCAGCTGAAAGTGCGAAAGGCAAAAGTAGTGGTAGCATAGTAGTGTTTTTATTTGAATGCATTTCATGTTTATTTATCAACCATGTGAAATAGGTTGTGAGCATTAAACAGTGATGTGCAAAACAAACTAAAACAGGAGGGGCTACAGGGACCTTCTAATTTTTCTACAAAAATAATTTCTTTGGTGCCAATATAATCCATCTCAATATTCTGCTCAACGACTTGTTCTCTGAAGCAATGATACTTGATTGGAATGTGCTTTGTTTATGAGTATATTGCAAGATTTGTTGAGATATTGACTGTGTTAGTGATTTCACAGAAAATAACAATTGGTTGATCATATTCGACTTTGATGTCCTGCAAAGTTTGTTTCATCCGGAGAACTTGGGTACAATAGTTTGTTGCCGCTATGTATTCAGCTTTAGTTGTAGAAAGAGAAACTGATGGTTGCTTTCTGCTTGACCAAGACCCAAGACAATGTCCTAAGAAAAATGCACTTCCACGAGTACTTTTTCCGTCATCAAAGCTACCTGCGCAATCAGAATCTATGTATGTTGTCAGTGTGAAATTTGTATTCTTAGGATATCAAAGACCAAAATCAAGTGTGCCTTTGGAGTATTGAAATACCTTTCTTTACTGCTTGCATTTGTGATTCCTTTGGTGCTGATTAAAATCTTGCAACCATTCCTACTAACTACATAATATCTGGTCTTGAACCTGTCAAGTATAGTAGACTTCTAATCATGGACCTATAAAGAGTTGAATTGACTTCAGGAGATTCATCATCCTTATTTAACTTGCATCCAGTAATCACAGGGGTACTAACTAGTGCACATTCTTCCATTCCATATTGCTTCAGCAACTCCTTGAGGTATTTAATTTGGTAAATGAAAATTCCTTCATTAGTTTGAGAAACCTATAGTCCAAGGGAAAAGGATAATTCTCCAATCATTGACATTTCAAATTCCTTTAACATCATCAAGCATCACGAAACCTTAGCTTGTCATCTACCATTCTCAAGGGATCAATACAGTCAACAAACTTTTAGTAATACAGCCTGACCTCTCTGTTGACTCTTTATGCTTCAGGTATACAATGAAGATCAATCTTCTTTACAACTGCTGCTACTGCCAAAATATTATGAACAATATGAAATGTACCTGAATCCTTCTTACTGATGTCTTGCCCTGAAGCTGTAAGATCACTATCACAAGGTCATCAACTTCTACACAAACCCAAACCCTAGCAGCATAAAAGTCAATTAGCCTCTGCTCTTATCATTCACTGTTATGGATGAAAGCATCTTCTCAACAAGACATTCTCTGAATATCATCAGCCCAACAGCACTTTAGATTATTTCTATCATGGACCTTTGCTACTTCAACATTGACAACGTTAATAACTTCACTGCTTGTGTTTGATCATTCAAAGTAGTCCTTGACGCGATAGGCAACCATAGTTCTGACTCCTGAGCCTTGACGTACTGATGTCTTCAACTTGTTGATTCAAAGTAGATATCTGAAGATTACTACTGCTCTTATACACTGAGGTCTCTGTCCTCTGCTAAAGATGAAAACGAATTACCTCTGCCTGGATACTGCTGAAGATACATGACCTCTGCCTGAAGATGGACCTCTCTCACTATTCTGGAGATGTCAGCAGTTCCTGTGACATGATGATGGTAACTGACAGGTGTTACTGCCTTCAACTCTTGTTAATAAGAATACTAACTTCGGCAAGGCAACTAATGGAAGTCTATCCAGCAATAATAGTCTTAAAGCATCACGCAATTATTTGCAAATATGAGTGACTGCCACTACGACACTGACCCACTGATGCTTCTGCCCCCAGTCCATACTGTTATAGATGAAACCTTCAGACAATCTTACAACCCTTCACAGTACAGAAGTATGTATGCAATGATAAACCTGAAGATAAATTGTCTTAAGAATGTCAAGAAATCTTCAGCAACATAGGATTAGGTTTCAATTACAGCCAGTGCACAACGGTTTACATCAAGCTCCCAACTCTTAGATACTCAATGATCAATCCGTTCACAGATTTTGTATGCACTCAAGGTAGGAAGCCTAAGGTTCAGAGTCTTCAAAGCTTGCAATGACGTCAACAATAACTTGCTAGCATGTACACCACAGGTAGCTCATATTCTCCAAGTTGATTGCATGTCACAAATGAAGCAACAAGATGTACTGATCACAATGTTTTACAATTGTTTTGCACCCAACATATGAAAATAAAAATTCTTGTTTACATTGCGTCCTATTTCAACAGTCAATGCATATTACATTCAGATGTTGCATGTCGAATCATCTATAGCATTCACTTCAGTCTTCAGGCCATTTTAATTCGAATCAATGTACAAGGACAATCTTTGCTAATTAACTTGTCACCCAATCATGCAACAAACTGATATTATAAACTATTATTTACTAGAAATCAATCTCTGTTTGTCTCAACGACTTTCCATACACTATCTAATAAGAATATCATGGATCATACAGGTATCTCGGGTGAGTTTGATAGCCAGACATTTGCATGCTTGGACACTTCAATTTGCCTAGGTATAATGAGGTTATATCATAGAATGGACGCTGTACTCTTAATTGAATTCGGCCATAACAGACTGATCCACAAATTGATACAATATTTGCCTTGCCTAAATGCCTCTGATTACTTCAAATTCATAAGCTTCAGATCATTGCTTTTACAAGAGCTTCAGACAGTCAATGATCTTCTAGCCTTTAGAGAAACAAGCACTGAAAATATAAAAAGATTCACCGTATTGTAGGTTGATGAAGTCGAACTAGTAGACAGATGCAACATGTAGATCCGACCTCTTACATAACCTTCAGATCTCTTGCAATTATTCCTCAAACAATTTTTTTCTCGGATTAGATAATTTTCTGGACACAAAAAAAGACAAACATTGATATGTTTCAAGTTCTGGTCCCAAAAATTCTTGAACAAATCCCCCAAATCAAAGGGTCTGGCCTGCTGCAGAGAATAGGTTGTTTAGGCAGTAGAGCCACAATGCATAGGAGCTATAAAATATTCAGAGCAAGAAGTTTTGGGTCAATGCCATAGCAAAACTTTAGCATTGCCCCACTGCTTCAGATCAAAGATAATAATCAGCTTTAAGGATAAAAAATCACCTGCAAAGCACCTTCAAAAAACAACACCGCGAAGCCGAAGGACACGGGAAAGTGGTGTGAGTTCCACAAGAGCTCCACTCACAACAGAAGTGAGTGTTGGGCCAAGCAATCATTGGTGGCCGAGCTAAAGGCTTCGGAATCAGATGCATGTTCCGACTTTGAGTTAGAACCTGACAAGGGGAATGACAAAGGGAAGCAAATTATCGATGCGAAGCCCAATGCCACCATTGCCACCACGAAGATCCAGAAGGAGGAACCCAAATATCCAGAGGAGGAGGAGCGCCTCTTCCACTCCCATATGTGGGTAAAGGGTTCCCCGCTATAGTTCACTATCGACAGCAAGAGCCAAAAGAACCTCATTTCGGTAGAGGTCGCAAAGCGGTTGGGCTTACCGACCACAGCACATCCACAACGTACACCATCAAGTGGCTTCACCAAGGACAGGATCTTCACATGAGCCAGCGATGTTGCCTTCCATACAAACATCAAGCCCTTCACAGATGAGGTATTATGTAACGTTGCTCCCCTTGATGTTTGTGATGTATTATTCGGCCAACCATACTTATGGAAGCGACATGTTGTGTATGATTCAAGGCCGCATGTTGTTATTGTTGCTTTGGGAAAAAAGTTGTACAGGGTACCAGAGATAGCACCGCCTCACGCCATATCTTTGGTTACTGCAAAAGAATGCAGTAAGCTCATTTCCAAAACTGTGAAATTTGTTTTCCTAATTATACGCCCTCAGGGATAGAAGAAGATAGTGGCCATGAACTTCAAACAAGGACCCTTGGCACAGCAACAACAGATGGACAAGGTCGTGGAGGAGTACGAGGACATCTTCACCTCCCCCACAGGGGTGCCTCTACACTGTCAGGTCAAGCACTCCATCGATCTGAGCCCAGGTGCGTCGCTACCTAATGGACCAATCTATCAGCGCTCCGTTCTGGAGAAAGACAAAATCAAGAGGCAGATTCAGGAGCTGCTACAGAAAGGTCACATCCGTTCGAGTTCATCACCTTATGGGAGCCCGATCGTGTCGGTACAGAAGAAGGATGGGACTTGGAGACTCTGTATTGACTATCAAGCACTAAACAAGATCACTGTCCGAAATAGGTACCTAATCCCATGGATTGATGACCTTCCAGACCAACTGAAGGGGGCAAAATATTTCAACAAGATCGACTTGAAGTCCGGCTATCACCAAGTACCAATCAAACCCTCCAATGTGTGGAAGACTACCTTCAAAGCCAAGGAGGGTCTTTTCAAATGGTTGGTTATGCCTTTTGGGTTGAAAAATGCTCCTACAACCTTCATGAGGCTGATGGATGACATCTTGCGAACATTCACCAACTCATTTGTAGTGGTATACTTGGATGACATCCTGATCTTCAGCCAGAGTTGGGAGAGCACCTCCACCACATCCGACAGGTTCTCCAAACACTGCAGCAACACAAGTTGTGTGCCAATTTGGAGTAATGCACTTTTGGCATGACCCAGGGTCAGTATCTGGGATACATTATTAATGAATGAGGGGTGCATGTGGATCCAGCCAAGATCCAAGTGATTCAGGATTCGCCAACCCCAACCACCCTAACAGAGCTTCGTAGCTTCCTGAGTCTTGCCAATTTCTACCGCAGGTTCGTGTTGGGAATCGGGATTCTCTCATATCACTTGGCCCTTGAGTCAAGTCACCAAGGGAGGAGCGAAAGCAAAATTCTTTTGGTCTGAATCTCAACAGAAGGCATTTGCATAGTTGAAACATCGCCTCTGCTCTGCACCAGTGCTCACTTTACCAGACTTGCAACAGCCATCTGAGATCGAGACAGATGCCTCTGACTATGCTATTGGGGCAGTCCTTACTCAACAAGGGCATCCAATGGCATATCACAGTGAGACACTTTCAGACACAGTTCGGAAGTACCCCATTTATGACAGAGATGTATTCCATTGTGCAGGCATGCCGACAATGGAAGCATTACATTTTGGGGAAGGAAATGGTCATCTACTGAAGCATAAAAACTGATAGCTTGTTGACTTAAATGTTAAAAATACAAGAGATGTATTTTAATAATAATTTATTAATATATAAAATTGTATAAGTGATGAATGTTACAATGAGGACCTGCCTATATATACCTAAGCAAGTGTCATTTTGTGACTGGGCATGTCTTTCAGACATGCCTTTTCACTAAATTTAATGACTATTTAACATAACCAATATTTGATTATTTAATATTTACATTAATTTTATTTATGTCACTTGCTATGAATTATATTCATAACATAACGCTTTTCTTCAAAAGCTTTGTCCACAAAGCTTTAATGTTGTCGATTTTCTTCACTTAGTGTCTGTCATCTCGATGTATATAATCTGGTCATTGTTTCGTCATGTAGCTCATCAATAATATTCCCTTGGATTTTTTTTTTTTTTTGTTTTACAATATTTTTTTTCTTTTTTTCTAAACTCTAATTTAATATATATATATATATATATTATATAATATATATATATATATATTTGTGTGTGTGTATATTAAATAATTAAGTTATTTAATTGGACAATCACACTGTTTTGACTGCGGCCCTGTCTATTGACTTGCGGCACACAAAAGCAAGAGTGTTTTCTTTGTCTGGAACGTGGCAACAGTCCTCAACAACGGACAAGGATTTGCAGGTAACAAAGGTGGGATTGGACGAGGCAAGAAGGGTGACAGGAACAGGGACGCGTGAATGACGTGGTGGGGGACAAAGGATTCAATAGGAAATTGGTCAGCGGCACAAGGACACGTGATGGAGAATACGTGTGAAGGTATGGCAACTTGGTCGAAAGTTTTCAACCACAGTGTTGGTTGTTGGAGGTGGAACCACATGCGAATTGCGGTTGGGGTTTGGATGGATGTGAGGATGGCGGTGACTGTAGACATTGTTTTTCCTGCAGCAAGGTCCCATAACTTAATTGTAATATCATGAGACCCGATCACAATTTGAGGATCTGTTACTTCGGTAAAACTGAACACACAGTGTTCTCATGGCCAGAGAGTGCAAATATTTGAGCTTTGGTGCGGATATCACATACTCGACAGACAGAATCATGACCACCAGTACAAAGAATATCCAATGTCAGGTGAAGCGCCCAACAGTAAACTCCACTTAAATGTCCATTGTAAGAGTGAATAGCCTAGTATAATCTAGGTCCCAGTATTTGCCCTGCTTATCATCACCGACAGAAAACATATGTGGATGTCGATAACTTACAGCCAAACCTCGTATCTGCTCAATATCCAAGTTTTACAGATTTCTCAAAACCCTCACCTGAGGACCCCTCATAATGTTCATAACACCAACCAAAGACCCATAAGATCCTGGTGGCGGCTCACATCGCTCATCTGCCACTCTTTTTGCAACAAAATTTGCTGCAATTATCTGTGGTTGTGTATATATGATGTTACAAAAACCCCCTTGACCTGATAAAATCAGGCTATCTAATATATATTGAGGAACCTAAGTTGTTTTCCCACACCTAGTCTCGCCACTAATAACAACAACATCATCATTATTTCTCATCAATTCAAGCAATTGCGCCTTTGATTCTACCATAGGAAGGGCTGCGCTAGATTCCAACATCATTGAACTCATTCATTTTCATTTTTCCCTCAAATTCTTGCTTCAAAGAGTAGCTTTCAACCTTTTTGTCTAACCCAGATCTCTCCTCTCTTAGTGCTTATGATACCAAAGTGAAAGGCCAAGGCTTGTGTCCCCTGACAGGCCCAACTCCATTAGTACCAACAGTAGTATGCATAGCAACCCACTGAATAGTTGCAAGCTGTGAAGTATTAAATGTCCTATGAAGATATTCTACAAAATTTGATGTAAAACATTCAGGCATTGCTGGAGGCTGCTCCTCATACTTAGGAAAATGCTTATGGCTAGGATAAAAAATTTCTCTTTGCATCTGGGTATTATGATGCTGAAAAGCACGCAAAGCCACATATTCACCTTCACTATCGTAATCCATATTTGACATAACCTCTTCTTCAAAATTTTCCATATTCATATCAGTTTCTTCATCGGAATCATTATCTTGATCATTTTCGGCAACTCTTGCTTAACTTGTTTTGTTTCGTTATTGTCACTATCATCTTCCTTACTACTGATTTCCTTTAGACATGCTTTAACTTCTGCACATGATTTTTCTAATCGTTGAAATACTACTTGAATTTTATTAAACTGCTCAACGCAATCAAGATGTGAACATAATGGCACATTGTATGGCGAACAACGTTCAAAGACCCGCATGATTATATTGTGTTCCATGGCTCTAATACCACTAAAGCATAAAAACTAATAGCTTGTTGACTTAAATGTTAAAAATACACGACATTATTTAATAATAATTTATTAATATATAAAATTGTATAAGTGATGAATGTTATAATGAAGACCTGCATATATATACCTAAGTAGGTGTCCTTTTGTGACTGGGAATGTCTTTTAGACATGCCTTTTCACTTAATGACTATTTAACATAACCAATATTTGATTATTTAATATTTACATTAATTTTATTTATGTCACCTATTATGAATTATATTCATAACATCCACACAGACCACCGACCCCTGCAGTTCATACAGATGCAAGGGAAGTTGCAGAATGATTGCCATCAACAGTGGTCCACATACCTGCAACAGTTCCATTTGAATATCAAGTATAAGAAGGGTTGCACCAATAATGTTGCAAACTGCCTCAACCGACCATTGATCATGGCATTAACCACCGTGCTCAACTCTTGTGGGCACGAGACTTCTGATTGGCCACTTCTCTACAAAAGCGACCCAAAATTCGGCCACACATACCAGTTGCTCTTGGAGGGTTAGCAAGTTCCAGATTTTCACCTCCAAGATGCCCTACTATGCCACCTAGGACACCTTTGTGTTCCTTCAAGCGAGCGAGTCAAGATGATTTGGGAAGCGCACTACAGTCAGGTCACTGGGCATTTCAGGGTCGAGAAAACAGTGGCAGTACTGCAGAAGTATTTCTGTTGGCCAAATCTTTGACAAGATGTCAGGAAGTACATTAGATCCTGCACTGCTTGTGCCATTACCAAACCGACCATCAAGAAGCAAGGCCTCTATACTCTGTTGCCTACCCCTGGTTGACCTTGGGAATCCATCTCCATGGATTACATGTCGGGCCTTCTTTCTACCAAGCATGGCAACGACTGTGTTTTTGTGGTCGTTGACAGATTCTCGAAAATGGTCATTATGGCAGCCTGTAAGAAGAATATCACAGCAGAAGCCACTACTAAACTCTTCTTTGAACAAGTATGGGTACACTTTGGGATCCCACAGTCTATCATCTCAGATCGGGACTGCAGGTGCCTCAGTACATTTTGGTCTAGTCTCTGGTCAATGTTGGACACCAAGCTCACTAAGTCCACAGCTTTCCATCCCCAAACTGATGGTCAGACAAAGGTCGTCAACAAGATGATCATACACTTTCTGTGTATGTACAACTCAAAGCATCCACGCACATGGGATGAGAGCCTTCCCTATGTCCAGCACAGTGATAACTGGACTCTCCATAGCTCGACTGGCCACAGTGCTTTTCAGGTGGGCTTTGGATTCCAGCCACTATGTCCCATTGATGTGGCCATACCGTTTGCAGCTACTCAAGCAAATTCGGCTCATGACCAGTCAGAAGCCGATAAGACAAATAGCTTCATTGAGCACATCCAACATTACTGCCAGTAGGTCCAAGACATTCTGGAGAAATCAAATGCCAAGTACAAATAGCGACATGATCAACATCGGGTGCCACACAAGTTTCAAGTGGGCGACAAAGTCTGGTTGCATTTGCAGAAGGAACGCATTATCAGAGCTTATCAGAAACTCAGACCACTAAGATATGGTCCTTATACCATTACTAAAGTTGTGGGCGACAATGCATTTGAGCTCAGCATTCCCCCATTCCTTGACCTGCACCCAGTGTTCAATGTGCACCGCCTTCGACCATACTTCCCACCATTGTTGGACACATCAGACATTGCAGAACAGCTCACACCTACAAAGTTAAATCCAGATTGCATGGAGCAAGCCACAACTAATCGGATCATGGACACATAGATCAAGAACACCCGACAGCAAAGGATCCAACTATATCGAGTTGTCAAAG
This sequence comes from Pinus taeda, assembly GCA_000404065.3. Classification (NCBI taxonomy): domain Eukaryota; kingdom Viridiplantae; phylum Streptophyta; class Pinopsida; order Pinales; family Pinaceae; genus Pinus; species Pinus taeda. The sequence goes on from APFE031181739.1 coordinate 40,388, forward strand.
CAGGCCAACTCCTTCACCAGGGCAAGTGGCTCACCAAGGCCCAAGTTCAGCAAAAGTTTCCTCATTTCATGGAGGAACTCAACGCAATGGGGACCATTGCTTCCTAAACAGGTAGGAATGATCCAAGTGGATATTGGTAGCCACCCGTCTATTCCACTTGGACCCCCACTGTTTCTTTCAGTTTTTAGTTTCCTTATTTGTAGCGCAATTTACTATTTTTGGCAGTTTTCCAGGTAATAAACTTTCAAAGCCATTTTGAGGCCCTAAACGAAGTTTTTTTGGTAAAACTGGGAGCAACATTGGTCATACACTGATGTTGCTCACTCAAAAGTTGTAGTCCTTGGATAGATCTTTCTAACAAGGTATTGTGCGTGTCAAACGGAGATCGTATGCCAAAGTTACGACCCCAGGAAGTTGATGTACCAATTTACCCAAACGGGGCCCATAGTTTGGCTCTTCATCTCCTAGGGTTAGGTTTTTGGATGTTTAGGGTTTTCCATTGTTTCTCAACAATAAATTGGCCTTCGAGCCTCATTATAACACAGTTCAGAGGCATGTAGTCGCCACATCTCTTCTCAAAGATAAGCTACCATCGCCTGAGCTAGTCTTATTTCCATTCTGTTTGTAAGCATATTTCAGTGTTTGATATTAATGAAATGAAGTGTCCTTTCTACTGCATCTTTGTATTTATGGTTATATCTGCAATTTGTTGCATCCTTGTTTAAATCTGGATCAGTACTGCTTCAATGGTGTCAACTTGTTCCAAGGTGAGGTCTTACATTGTAGACAACTTTTATGAGGGTTTTGATGGCCTTGTGAGGATGACTTGTGAGCATAGAAGCTCTTGTTGTTTTAGACTATTTTCTAAATTGCATAGACAAAAAACCTTTGCTATTGTAGACTGTTGTTGCAGATTGATCTTTCAATTCCTTCAACTTGCTTTGATGCTCTTTTTGAAGGTTGGTCCTTGAATGTCTCTTTTGTTGCCCTTCCTTTGACTTTAGCACCTTAGCTCTGATTCCATGTTGATGAATCTAAGGCACATGTAGTTAATGAGATTCTTCTATGACTTGATAACTATTTGTGAAGCATTTCTAATTTTCTTATAAGCACAATCTTCTCTTTGACATTAGTAGAGTGTGTATTTCTTATTTCATCAAATAGCTACCAAAACAAAGAGACAAGGACACAAGAGGTTGGCATTCTACAAGGGCCAAAACCTCTCCCTATTGGAGAGGAAAACCCACACATAATACTTCTTATAGAGATTTCAATTGACGAACATGACCATGACCCTAGACCTAGTTGAGTCTCTCCAAGACCAAGACATCCATCCTTTTCTTAGCCGCTACTGAGATCTTCATTTTCACTGCACCATTGAGATCTTTGTTACTGCTGCAACACCATTGCTACACCTTTACTGAGATATTCATAATGAGGTCATTACTGTTGTTCTTTTGTTCACATCTTTACTGAGATCTTTTTCATGTTATGAAATCATCATTAATACTAAGAAATCTCGATATTGAGATATATATAAATATATCTATGACAGATGCATCGAGATCCTTTCGTGATCAATACTTGCACCGAGATTATGACTTTGTTTAGTTCATCTTCAATATGTCGAAACAGAGTACGCTTGCACCGAGGTCATGACTTTATTCCATATGTCGAGACAATGTATGTTTGCACCGAGATCATGACTTCATTTAATATGTCGAGACTATGAACATATGAATGAGATCATAGACTTTATAATTATGTTGTGTCTATCTATCTTCGAGACCATCAATGTTATGTTGTGATTGTGTACAGAGGCAAAGATTGTGTTCAATTGTGATTGCATTCCAAATTTGCAAAAGTGTGTTTCGCAGCTATCAAGAAACAGTGATTGAGATGTCACGTGATCCTTTATCACAGGTGTGCAATGACTTCGATCATGAGATTATTATCATCATGGAGAAGACAGAGCGCCTACTGAGACAGGGCATTGAGACAAGGATACCGAGACAGCATTTGCATGGAGATAAGGATGTCGAGATAGAGTGTGTTCCTCCTTCATTGAGACAGAGTGTTGAGATCATGCTTGCATGAGACTGTTATACCCATCAAAGATCGTAGAATCCTTCTTCCATCGAAGCAATGTCACCTTGCCTTCATGCGAGATTCATTTATCTATTGTGTCATCGAAGCTTCAGAACTGTATCTGAATCCTTCTTGCTTTGACTCTGAGTTCACATGCCAATTTATAGTGGTTTGACCCACCTATTTAAGCCGACATGTCATGGTGAATCGTTGTGACTTATTCTCTGAGCCGACTTGTCATCTATAGGCCAACTTAGCTGACTTTCACATCGTTTTTGCAGGCAAACTGAAGCGAACAAAGTTCCTTCTTCAGATTAATTACTCCAAAAGACTTCGAATATGAAGATATCCATTGAGGATACAGATATTATTATATATAGAATGTATGAAGAATGATACAAATGAGAATGAGAGGTTTGCTTATATATTATGCAAGTGCCTCTTCATGGAGAGTCATGTCTCATTTAGACATGACTCTTCAACCTAATTACTAATTAGCTAATCATTATTAATTATAATCATTTACATTATTTCCTATATATTTATTCATAACATTGCCTTCCTCCTCAACAAGCTTTGTCCTCAAAGCTTACTGATGAAAGGCTTGATCTCTTTTTACTGTTCGGATGTCTTCTTGTCTCGGAATTGTCATCTTCGTCGAAGCAAGACGATATAATCTTCTAAGTGATAAACAAAACTATTGCACTGAGAAGGGATCAGACCAACATAGATTAATCTTTTGTATAATATTATGATCACTGGAATTTTGTAAAGAATCGCCATCATAGGACTGGATTGAGGTTACATCAATATTCTTTGGAACATAAGTTTGTTGTTTCTGTTTTGAATAGTCCCGATACGTAGCATGGTTGAGTTGTCTACTCTCATGATTCGAATGTCGATAGGGAACTTTTTTGGTTTGACTTTCCCTTATTAAATTCTTTTGATTTACTTCAGGTGACAATGTTATTGAATTGGTTACAGAACCTTCACTTGGGGTGTTTATCATCTGAGCTGCAACGTCTAAGTGCATCTTTTCTTCAACTAGTTTGCATTCTTCTTGAGTTATGATATTCACTGGATCGGTATTCATTCCCTTATCTTCAACTTGGACTCTTACGACTAGAGATTTCGAAACTTATTTTGAGTCAATTGTTCTAGCTTGTCTTTTAATGCTTTCTTATCTTCCTTAAGTTTCTTAATTTGAGTGACTAGACTTTGGTTATGGTTTCTCAAACGTAAAAGTTCTTTGGTTTCTGATTCATCAAACTTATTTTCAATGTTTTGACTTTTAAGTTTTTCATCTTTCAAATCTCTGATTTGTTCTAATAAATTTTTATTAGGGTTTTTTAAACATAAAATTTCCTCTTCTTGTTCTGATAAGAGCATCTTGAGTTCTTTCTTTGTGACCTTAGTCTTCTTCACTTGTGCAAGTAATTTTTCAATGTGGTCCTTGAGGCGAGAGATTTCTTCATCCTTTTCCATTATATCCACAAGATTTTTATGTTCCTATTGTAATGTTTTCTTGTTTTAATGAAGTTTGGCTATTTTCCCTTTCCCTTGCTCTTCTAGCTGCAATTGCTTGATACACTGGATTACATCGTTTTGTAGGAGTGATGATGGGCTTTCAACTTGCAATGTGGATTTTGTTTTCTTCATTTCCTTGTTAAATCAGCATGTCGTCGCTTATATATTATCATTAATTGTCCTATATCTCTTGCAATTGATTGTTTTTGTGCCTCACTTAGAAATTCAACTCAGGTAAAATTTGTGTAACATTTTGTGCAAATGACATTTTTATTTCTAAATGATTCTTGACAACTAGGATATCCCTCTGAACAAAAAGGACATTTTGAAAAGAAACCATTATTTTTGGTGGACGTCATCTTTTTGTTTTTTTCTTCACTTATTTTATCTCCCTTTTTTTATTATTTAATTTTTATTGTTATTCATTTTTTTATTAAAAAAATAAATAAATTAGCTTCTTTTTTTTCACCTTTTTAATATTTTTTTCCTAATATAATATTTGTATTTTACTTTTTTATGAATTATACTTCTAGATATATATATATATATATATATATATATATATATATATATATATATATATATATATATATATATATATATTTCCTTTTCTTTTATTTCCCCTGCATCCGCTTATATAACTTTGTATTTTATGATATAAATATTATTTTTATTTCTCTTTTACCTATATAAAATTGCACTCATATTACTTATGATGGTTATCTTCATATACTTAACCAAATGTGATACGTATCAATGTGTCTGTACGAATAGTCACAGCTAATTATTAATATTATTTTTTGTTTTAAAACTTCAAATCTATGCAATCAAGCAATGTGTCCATACAATTTGCTTGAATGCTGGATTACTTATCAAATTATTTTTAGGCCGAAAGGGTGAGTTGAAGATTTCAGGACAGTGGGGGCAAAAAAAAAAATTTGCGAGTGGAGAGAGGGTGGGCAATACAACAAGGCAGCAGAGATGAGGAGCAACGATGGGGTTGCAGGAGACAAAGGAGCAATGGCAGTAGCATGGGGAGAAAGGGAATGGCGGTCGGGCGGCTAAGGTAAACAACACAGGGGACAGGGACAAGGACGACAATGGTTGTACGGTTATCAGAATGCAGGGACGCGACTCGATGATGGTTGATGGCACAAGCGGCAGGGATGTGGAAGCATGAAGGCAAATCATTGGTGGCATGGGTTATGGCCGTGGTCTATCGGAGCACGGGGACGTCTGTTAATACAGGGTCTCGGCGCTCGAAGCAGACGGCAGATAGGAGGAAGGCAGTGTCGGGGTTATGGTGGCTGCGTCCGTCGATAGGTAGGTTGTTTTTAGAATATATTTTGTTTTTCTTTTTATTTTTTATATTAAATCACATTCATTTTTTAGATCACTTTTTTCTGACTTTTGATTTTCTTTTTTTCTTATATTTATATATTTTTATAAATCTTTTTTCCGTATATATATATATATATTCTTTTTCTTTTAATATTTTTTTTAAGTGGCCAAAGGCCTAAATGGCAAAAATGGAGAACCTCCAAAAACTTCTCTAGCAAAATGCTTCCAATTTCACGACAGCAACACAGTTGATGACAAGTTGATGGCCAAAGGCCGAATCAGACAAGCTCTGATACCAAATGAAGTGAACAATGTTCCTTCTTCAGATTAATTACTCCAAAAGACTTGGAATATGAAGATATCCATTGAGGATACAAATATTATTATATATAAAATGTATGAAGAATGATACAAATGAGAATGAGAGGTTTGCTTATATACTATGGAGGTGCCTCTTCATAGAGAGTCATGTCTCATTTAGACATGACTCTTCAACCTAATTACTAATTAACTAATCATTATTAATTATTATCATTTGCATTATTTCCTACATATTAATTCATAACACAGACTTTTTTCTTTGGAGGATGGTGCTTGTCTTGAAGGACTACTTGACACCAGGTTGACCCATGTACATTACATAAATGCTCAAGAAAAGCTCTTTAACATGATTTTGAGCAAGAATTCATTCATATATTTTACAAAAATAATATTTCTTTTTCTTGACAAGTACAAAGATCAAAATTACATTGACAAATACCAAACCTAGTTACACTTTTCTTCAACACAAGGTGCAGTGAAATACTAATGATCAAATTGACATGGCAATTACTAGCAACAAATTACTTGCCAACAAGAAGAATAGTAACAGTGAAATTTATGGGAGTCATGGTGTTGCAAATATTAATGATAGAACAAAATTTATGAGCTCTCTTTCAACCAGGGAAAGAAACTTTTTCAGGTGATTGTGATGAACATGGAACCCACAAACAACATTGGAAAATATGACGACAAATACAAACCAGAAGATCTTGTCGAATACTTTCCTATATATTAATTCATAACACAGACTTCTTTGGAGGATGGTGTTTGTCTTGAAGGGTTACTTGACACTAGGTTGACCCATGTACATTACATAAATGCTCAAGAAGAGCTCTTTAACATGATTTTGAGCAAGAATTCACTCATATATTTTACAAAAATAATATTTGTTTTCTTGACAAGTACAAAGATCAAAATTACATTGACAAATACCTAACCTAGTTACACTTTTCTTCGACACAAATTGCAGCAAAATCCTAAAGATGAAATCGACATGCCAATTACTGGCAACAAATTACTTGCCAACAAGAAGAATAGTGACAGTGAAATTTATGGGAGCCATGGTGTTGCCAATATTAATGATAGAACAAAATTTATGAGCTCTCTTTCAACTGGGGAAAAACACTTTTTCAGGTGATTGTGATGAACATGGAACCCACAAACAACATTGGAAAATATGACGACGAATACCAACTAGAAGAGCTTGTCGAATACTTACCTCCAAGATTTACAGACGTTGCAACAAGATTAGCAGCTATGGAGCATTTCAATCTCACGAATAATGATCTTATAAGTGATCGAATTCTACCATCTTTCCACAATTGCTTGCATTATCTCATTTTGATAGCTAGGTTTCCTGGACCCATGGTGAATAGACTTCGATGCCACCATCATCAAACTTGAGTATGTTGTTCTGTGTAAGGGAAAAGGATCCTAGCATTGCAAAAGAAATCAAGTTTCTAGATTGTACCATCCAAGACAAGAAGCTATTACGACTTCCTAATCATTGATTGGAAAGGCATACATTCATCCTTCCTGACAATGTCCCCAATGAAGAACTCCTTCCTGGTTGCTAAACACATTGAATTAGGAACTTCTCAGGGTGAAATAGGTGAAACTCTTGAGGCTAATCACATGAAAAACAACCAAAAGAATCAAGCTTCTATATCAAAGAAGGCTAAAAGTAGTGAGGTGAACTTTATGGCTTTCATGATGTGGCAATTATTAGCAATAGAAAAGACGAAAGCAAGCTTCACTCTAAATATGAACCTACCAAGAGACGGGGTATTGTATCCATTAGCAATAGAACAAGTGGGACCAATGACATGAACAAAGTGCAGCGAAATCCTAAAGATCAAATTGACATGGCAATTACTGGCAACAAATTACTTGCCAGCAAGAAGAATAGTGACGGTGAAATTTATGGATGTCATGGTGCTATTAATGATAGAACAGAATCTCTAAGCTCTCTTTCAATCGGGAAAAAAAACTTTCTCAAGTGATTGTGATGAACATGGAACCCACAAATAACATTGGAAAATATGACGACGAATACGAATCAAGAAGAGCTTGTCAAATACTTACCTCCAAGATTTACAAACATTGCAACCAATTTAGCAACCATGGAGCATTTCAATCTCATGAACGATCATCTTATAAGCAATCGAGTTCTACCAACTTTCCACAATCGTTTGCGTTATCTCATTCTGATGTCTAGGTTGCCTGGACCCATGGTGAATAGACTTTGATGGCACCATCATCAAACTTGATTTTGTTGTTCTGTGTAAGGGAGAAGGATCCTAGCATTTCGAATGAAATCAAGTTTCTGGATTGTACCATCCAAGACAAGCGGCTATTACAACTCCCTAATCATGGATTGGAAAGGCAAAGCATTCATCCTTCGTGATAATGTCCCCAATGAAGAACGTCATGCATGGCCAATTGGAGAATCCTTTTTGGAGGCAATCAGACACAAAGTGGTGTGTTGGACATACTATGATACAAACCATCCCTTCGTGTATATGATGAATACCGACCATAGTGGTGGAAGGGCTCCGAGGCCTTTGGATACATCAACAATGTCTAGAAAATCGGCACGAAAGTTCAAGCACAATTGTGGATGTGATGTTGAAAGCAATAGTTAAGCATTTGTTTATACTACTAATGAAGCTCAATGGCGTTGGCCCATAGTCGACGCACACATTGTGCTTGGATGTAAACCAATGTTGCACTAATCGTTATCAGGATAATATTGGCACGAGGAACAAATTGGAAAAAAATCGTAATAATCGGGAAAAAATCAGTAATAATCGGGAAAAAATCGTTTGGTACAAAAATATTCATTTTTTTTTCAATTTTTTTAATATCTAAACCATCTACAACATAAAATAAATACATTGACACATAAATATGATAAAAAAAACTAATATATAAGATGTTTAATATCATTTCTAGTGCTAAAATCACACATAACAATGAATCATGTCCTGAATAGTAAGCCCCGACTCCTGAGTCCCAACTCAACCTCAAAATATCAACAAAAAATATAATAATGTATCTCATATCATGAGTCATAATGTCATATACAATGAAATGAACCAAATAACTAAAGTTTAATACCACTAATTTCCTTTGCCCCTCTAGATGTAGATGTTGGTGGAGTTGGCAGGCCGCAGTAGACTATGGAGTCTGTTGTGCTCTAGAAGCTGAAGAACTAGGAGCTACAGGAGGTAGACCACGTCCTCTACTTGTGACAGGGGTAGCTTGGGTCACCTCCTCCTCACAAAAAAAAAAAAAAAAATTCCCACGATTTTTTTGAAAAAATCGCCTATAAAAAAAAAGGTCCGAGTACTACTCGCGATTTTATCTTTTTGCTGAAAAAATCGTGAAAAAACGATAATATCGTGATAATATCGCAAGTTTAACAACACTGATGTAAACACTGAAAGTTGGACACTTCTTCCACAATGTCCACATATAGTGGACTCGTTTCAATATGTTGTGCCCATCTCATGGCAAGGCAAGTTGAATTTATTATAAAGTTATGGCACTACCCATCACCGTGACATTTGTTGGCACTTGGACTTTGTGTGGGTGAAACAAGATATGAACATCATTTTTTACCCAATTTTCATGAGGTTATCTATATTGTTCTTTCACAAGAGCTCGTTTAAATGGGATGTGGATAATGCAGAGTGGAGCAGGATAGTGCGACTAGTGGTTGTTGTTTTGCCTCCACTTATATATTATTGTTGACCAATTGCACCAACAAAAAATGTACAGACACAACTGTACAAATCAATTTTCAAAAATAATTTAATTATATTAAGTGCAAAAAGAATTAAAATTAAAAATTAAAATTAAAAAGGAATAAGATTAATAAACATTATGAGGGAAATTGAAAAGCTTCAGAAATATTTTGCAAGATGGACTTTAGACCGAGGGAGCAGACGTGAACAGCAATGGAGGAGTAAATTGAAGGACAATGCGAGGAAAGGGATCGGCCCGCTACCTCGATCAATGATTGGGCCGCTAGGGTGGGGCGGAGGGCTGGGCACCAGCCCTGCCTACTGTGTGGTTACAGGTGGTCGAGGTTTTGTAGCTCACTATTTGTTAGTGAAGCTCATCCAATCCGATCTTTGGACTGTAAGAATTACTGATTTGGCCCCCGAAATCGTATTGTACGAGGTTGAGGAGAATGGAACCATGGGCCAGGCACTATAATCAGGTTGTGCATGTATTACAATGCAGATCTCAGAGATAAGACAAGTGCTCAGAGTGTAGAAGAGGTTTCAAGTGGTTGGAAATGCCTGTTGTGGAGATATTTCTGGGGTGAATCAAAGTCCTTGAACGATTTCGGTATTGCCCCAATCATTCACAAAGTCGAACGAGTCTATCATTGGGCCACGTCTTTGGACAGAGAAGGGTGTCATGCCTACACTTTGAAAGTGTTTCCTCTATATACGGTGTTTTCTTGCTTAAATTCTAAATGCATCAAGGATCCAAATCATATTGTATGGCGGAGAGCCCCCTCTTCTCATTAAAAAACATGGATCCAACGTTTAAGTTCAGATTCAAACAAAAGACAAGTAGAAAGGAGATCACAGGACGCAAATCCAAAGCAGTTCGTTTAGGTTTTTATCAAAACCATTACTAGGAAATCGAATGTGCTAAGGGTCTGGGGAACAGATCCAGTGACAGATCTAAAGTAGAGTGTCCAAAATATTACAAATATTCCTACTTCTTTAAAAAGTTTGATTTTTTCGGGAAAAGTGATGTAGGATTGGATCCATTTGGAAGACTATGGTATTGAAAGAAACTCCACAATTATCCTGAATTTAAGATTGCAAGGTGATGCCCCAGGAGTGAGCTTTCCACCTAGATCATCTTCAGTTGGAAAGGGGTCGGTTTCGTTCAAGGATGCACTCAGAGGGAATGTTGCCACACAGGACAAACAAACCCAGATCTGACAATACTAGTGTCGTACATCGTACAGAAGATGGAGAAAACCCTAGACCTATCCATGGAAATACCAGAAGTAAGTGGTCTTTTTGCTATTTTGCAAGCAAAAGTTATCACATGTCAATATAATGGATACTGGCCCAAATCAGAAGATCTAAATGAGTGGATCTACCTTAATTGGACCAGAGAATGTAACATTTATCTGTTTGCAAAAGGTTTTTTTGTAGTTTAGTTTGATAAACAGAAAGACTTTGAATATATCATAAATGAAGGACCATGGTTTTGGGGATGGGCAGGTCTCTTTGCAACCCCATGGTTTGCATGGTTTTGATGCTAACAGAATGGTGGTTACAAAAATGTCGATCTAGATAAGGCTACATAACCTTCCGCTTCCCTATTGGCACCATCAGGGCCTAGAAGGCATCGGGAACCCTTTGGGAAGGTTCCTAAAGATGGATTGTGAAAGAATGGACAAAGGTATCTTCACTTTTGCATGCATTTGTGTGCAGATGGATTTAAGCAAAAGACTTCCTGATCTTATTCATCTAACGCATCAAGATTTCAAGTGGACACAGTGGTTAGATTTTGAAAATACCGCTTTTAGATGTTGGATCTGCCATCTTTTAGATGTTGGATCTGCCATCAAACAGGGCACTTGCAAAATACATGCAAACAAGCAAAGAAAAAGCTGCCAAAGAGAAAAGGATGGCAATTCCCAGAACCTCCACCTTCAGATGATGAGGATGAAGAAATGGATGAGACCCAGCAACATCCAGAGACAAAATCAACGAGGTTCTCAAAAGGAAGGAGAAGAGAATCAAAAGGATCAGAATAAACAGGCACAGATTCCCAATAACTCAACAGTGACTTCGACCTTTGAGAACCAACACGAGGAACAGATCAACAATCAAGGATTAGGTGGAACTAAGCAATCTCAAGTTTCTGAGAGCTCAGATTCAGATAAAGAAGTCCTAAAATTTCCAAGATATAATGAGCTAGCAAAAAGTCCAAAAGAAAAAAGGCAAAAAAGAGACAATCAGTTTATCTGGCCAATTGCAATTTTATTTTTTATGTTTTATTTTTTTGGTATCTTTGCTACTTTGAGTGCTTAATGCACACTCATTGGTCCCTTGGGACAATTCTTGAATGCACTGTGTGCATCTACTTACTGTAACTTTTTATTTTAATTAATAGAAAGTTTCTGATTTTTCCAACGAAAAAAAAAAGATTAATAAACATTAATTAATTATCATAAAGTTAATTTATTAAATTATTATAAAGTTACTTTATTAATATATAATTAAAAAACAATAATAATAAAATATAAAAGGAGCGGTGGGATTCACAAGGAAGAAGACTAACCCTGACGTGTTGAAGTTAAACCCATAAAAATATAGATAAACAATGTGCACAGCGAAAGAGAATCTTGTTCATTATGGTTTGAGGCATACCATTCCTTAAGAGGCGGCAATGTAACAAATATAATAATAATAATAAATAATAGATATGAAAAGATGTAAAGATGTAAAGATGTGTCTTATCCACAAAGACACAACTCTTCATATGAAAGGGCACCCCACCTATTATTTATAACGGGGGGGCCCTCATTTGTAACATCAACATTCTATCATTCTATCAACTATCAAGACATTTATTATAAATATATTTCTTCTTCAATATCAAACAGAATATTGTTTGTTTATCATACTGTTCAACCATATATCCTATGCTCCCATTCGAACTAGATCTTTAGAATGTAATGGCCTTCAAATATATGATATCTAAACCAAGCATCAAAAATCCAAAAGCAATATTTCCAACAATCTCCATCTTGCAATCTTTATCTTGGACATCTGTAGTCTCCCCATGCGTTTGACATCAATGACAACAATATTCCTAACACATGGTTAGAAAGGCCAATGATGTCAAGGTCTCTTGAGCCTGATGATCAAGGTGAGGGGGTGAACTGGGGCACTAGCTTGTGGTCAGTGTCCTCTAGAACAATCAAGTGGTCCAGCTATATGATTCTGGGGGATGTACGAGCAAGGGAGACTCCTAGCATCATTGAAAGAAGGAAACTTTGAATGGATCTCTGGCTACTCCTCTAGAACTAAGAGAGGTAGTCTAATAGGTGGGAGGCGCTCTACTCTAGAACCGTTTAGAGCTGATCTCTCTAACACTCTATGAACGTGTGGCCTGATGTACAGTCTGACACCTTTGAGCCAATCTCTATAATATTGGTTGTTCTCCCAAAGAGGGAAGCTGAGGAGAAACCAGGGGTCTCACCATTCTGCTATCTAGAAGACTCTAGAACTCTGCCTACCGTTAGTTGCTCCAATCTCAAGAATCAATAGGGAATTATAAGGTGATCGACTTGGTCATCCTAGGGCCGGGAATGGCATGCAAGAGCCAAGATCTGTGGCTGAATATCTCCCTGATTCAGAAGGCTAAGCATACAACATACAGCATATAGGGTGCATACAAAGCCTTGCCACTCTGGGTATCTTCGTGATTATAGCAGAGAATAATGGTTCCAATACCACAATCTCGTGAGCATCAATCTATCTGCTGGCAACATGTCATTCACCACTCCAACAGCATGATTTGTTGTAAGGAGTACACTAAGGAAATCTGATGGTGTCCTTTTAGATGAGGCACTCTTCAATCTAATATAGGTCAATGTAATTCTCTCAACAAAAGGGCACTCAGTCAACTGGCTGTAATGACGGGAAACAACCTGACAGTACTACTTAAGATTTCCCCGGATGATCATATATTGCCATATTATCCCCTCTTGTAATTGATTTTCTTGCTTCCAGGTCCCTCTTCAAGTGTTGTCGCTACAATATTAACCATCCATCTGTGCATCAACAAAAAAAAATCCCTTCTAGAGTGCCTCCAGATGTCATTTATCCTCGACTGCTGGAGCATCTTTCTGAATTAAAATCCTTTAGCACCTTATGTAAAGTTGGTGAATAACAGGATCCAGTCAGTGTATAACAAATTTATTCCCCAAACCTCCGAACCATGGAGCACTGTAGGTTTAATAATCATCTCCAGGAGGTGAAGCTTGAATGAGATGCTGATGAGGTGTTGAGATAGAAACAGAACCTGATGGTAAGATCCATCTCCTTCACAGCCCTAGAAGACAGATTTTTGTGCATTGGACCACTGGGAGCATGCCTCTTCCCTTCTGCTATTGCTGTTCCAATATCAATTTTAGTCCCACTACCACGTGTTCAATGCCTTCTTCAAAAAAGGAAGAGGCTCCTCATATCTATGCACCCTACATGTTTACACCACATTTTCCATGACAACAAAATCCTATTTGACATAGATTTTCTGTGAATGGGAGAAATCTGTTTACATGCTCCAATTCCTGTATTTGAGAGGGCCAACAAAAGGTCCTAGACCCTGAAGTAGGTGCTCTTAATTCAAATTCTCAGAACCTGAATGTCCAAAACTAGTTTTCACCCCCACCAGCCATACCACTCAGCGCATTTCCTCTGGTTACAGATCTACAGCCAGTATATTCTGTCTTGACTTTACTTTCTTGCTGTTCGAGATCTATTTCTAGCAATGGCAACTCCAGTTCCAATAGACAGACCATCTACAGCGACGTTTGGAAATGGAGGAGGAGAAACACCGCCACCAACATTTTTTTCTCTTCCTTTGTGCAGCAAACCTTGACGATTGAGACATAATTTTGTACGGAAGAAAGTTAATATTTGAGAAATGACACACTCACAAACATGATGGCAGAATTAAATGCTAAATTTGAGTAGTCTAACACATTCAGACACGCTTGGCCCGAGTGTTTAACACATCTGGGACAGGCATTAGTCACAGCACGGAGGGTGTGTTCAGTGAATCCATGTGCCCAACACATGAATCAGCAACAGAGTATGGGGCAGGTACAAATCCTGTTTCTTAGACTACAGCTAAGACAGCTAAGAGCCAGTGTAGAAAGCAGGTGAGATTAAAAATGATCTCGAGAAGCAGAGTGTTAGCCCTGATTTGTTGCAGCTTTTATTTTGGCCCTCTTTTTGGAGGCAGTGAAAGGCAAGCATTCGTTAAGGAAAATGAGGTTGGACAGAGTGTGCCAAGGGTGTATCTCGCATGAATAGGTATAGACCAAGAAGATGGTATCGATGCCACTTATAGAAACCAACACAATTGCTACAATGAGAATAAGAGATTATATCATGTCTGGATAACAAATATCCACCAACAGTAAAGATTAATAAATAATATGAATAGAATGAATAATATCTGATAATATCACAATCAGGCAATTATATAGAACGATTCAGTGCTTCTCTGTAAAGTCACATAATAGATATTAAAAGACGATATAGACTTGCAATTGGGGATCACATGGGATCCCCTTCCAACAAAAGAGCCTGTTGAGTCTAGACTCTATGCCTCAAACAGCTGGGCATTCAGGAGTAGACGACATAAGCACAAAGTCCTCTTTCTCCTTTGTAATGAGTAAGCAACTTTAGTTGGCTCTAATCTTTTTGTTTTCTTTAATGTTCAATGATTATATTTAGATTACTAACATTCCATCTCCATTTCAACACTATTACTTGGGAATACCCCAAAAAATGTATAGCTCAGTCACATTGACCATCAGTGACCCTTCGAGGACATTCATATCATTTCCATTTCTTAGGCAACAGTGTTTTTAATCAGAGTCAACCGATTCTCCAAGAATCAGATTCCTTGCAAACAAACAGATGTAGAGTCAAGTCTCTTTAAAGTACATCAGATTCTCAAACAGTGAATAGAATGCAATCTTTAATACAAAAAAAAATGCTACGGAAATAACTAACAATGAATCCAGGTAAATGACAAATCGCAGGCAAGCAGGTGATGTGACAAACTCATAGGGAAAGTAAGACAAACCTTACGATAAATCTTTTCTATGTGTTTTTGAAGATTCCTCACCCCTGCCTCACGGCAGTATGATTCTATTAGTGCAAGAAGTGCTGCGTCAGTTATTTCAACCTGAAGAGACATTTAATAGTTGGTAGGTCAATATAAAAGCCAAGATAATAACTAATGAAATCTGAAAGCCCCTATTACATTATAAAAGGGTTAAGTAGATGTCAAAGCAGACTACCTGTTCAGGCTTGACACCACAAGCCGCTCGAGTAGTCAGTTCCAGGTAATCACGGGCAATGTGCATCTTTTCATCAGTGATGTAACCCACAAGACTAATAATTTCCATGCGATCCAATAGTGGATTGGGAATCATCTCTACCACATTTGCTGTGCAAACAAATAAAACCTAGCGGCAGTAACACAGGTACAGCCATGAGAATAACAAAGATTTTATATAGTTATAATAAAAATAAAACAAGTTAAATAAAATACACAAATAGATTTCATATTGAACCTGTGCAAACAAGGAAAATCCGTCACAAAAATTTACAATACACTTACAAACCAAAGGGTAATGAGTCATGACCATGTTCCCATGAGAACATGCAGAAAGTATTTCATATTCTAGTCTCTTGAAACTGTGTCTTGCATTAACATAATGAAAAGAGGTAATCTCTGTAGATTCCTTGCTTGCCTGTGCAATAAAGGGTAGGGTGCACTTGATCACAGTAGTTCTGCCAAGTACTCACTCAAGAACAGGAGTACTCAAGAACAGGCATAGGTAAAATGCAGGGTTTGGCACATGGCAGTAATCCCTTAACACCATAAAATGCAGGTTAGACAAGACAACAATCTACAACAACTTTTTTCTGGAATATGTGCCTCTAAGATGGAATAGACCCAAACTATTAAAACAGTCTGGTTGGATGATCATATAAAGAACATACTCTACTAGTGAAACATTCTACATCAGAATTCGGTATATTGTGATCTAGATCTTTACCATGGTTGTCCGTACACTATGCTTCTTTTCTGCTATTCTTTCTCCCAAAGGATGTAACAGTTACGACATTTAAGAACAAAAAAAATATATATATATATTATAATCATATGTAGAACCCAAATATGCCAAAACATGATAGGCATCCGAATATATGCCATATACAGCCAAGGGACTGAGTCAGCATTACCAGACAAAATAAAAAGTACCAATGTCAATGGAGCTGTGGCTCAGAGGTACAGGCACCAGTTTGTGGGGCCACCAACCATGGTTCAATTCCCCCAGAATATGAATATATGGTTGGTGCCTGGTGCAAGACCTGGGTGATTTGATGGAAGAATACACACTGTTGCAGTAGCTTAGCCAAATGAAAGTGCTTATGTTCAACAGTTCATCCCAGTCTTATCAGAGCAAGACCGGTCATTGAACCAGTCGACCCCAACAATGTGAATGAGACTAGAATCAAAAATATACTAGACCAAAACCAGAATAAGCGTCGACCAAAAAATAAATAAAATATTGAAATTTTGTAAAAAACATATATATTCTTGTGCATCCATATGAATACAAACCATTTATACACAAATATGCAAAGTTTCTCATTAATAGAGCACATAAAACCAAATAGTATAAAGTGCAATACATCTTGAACCAAAATACATCAACAAAAAGGCTCTAAATGGCTTCTAGAGTCCCAAAATAAGCATAGTACTAATGAGTAACTATAGTAACGTAGTCTGGAGACTAGATTCTACAATCTACAATTTGATCATATGGCACTAATGTCTGTCCATGCTTGTATTGATGGCTGAACTCGTCCATCATGACCCTCGTGAAAATGTACCCTTCAGTCAAGCCATGGAGACACTGAGGTCATGACAAAGGGGCTTGGTGCTCTTGATTAAATGACACTTCCATGCCCTCATACATGATAGAATCCAGCAGAAATGTTGCAATCCTACTAATCCTGAAATTTTGAAACTGTTAAGCATTTTGAATTTTGAATTCGATTTGATAAGAACAAAGTTCATTATCATACAATATTCAGAATATCTGGAATATAAGAATATCCATCATAGGATAAATAATATTTTTATATAAATAATTTTTAGTACAAAAGTGATATGTTATTTGATAGTATGATGAGGGCCCCATTTATATATAGGCAGGAGTGCCCTTTCATTTATGTTCATAACAGATCTAAAATTCTACTTCCTCCGTATGAAGTCCAATGAAGTTCAAACCACTTTCAAACATCCTGAAACAATTAATGGTAATGTTAAAAAATTAAGTAAAAGGATAGGAGCATGTCGACTTTTACTTACCAGGGTTAGGCTATTTTGTCCACACAAGTGGTGGGGTGCTTTTGGTGCCTGACCTATTTGGGCCAGTTGTAATGCTTCTCTTTAGTTAAAAGGGAGCACTTTCACAAAAAAGAGTACAAAGGCCTCTCAACCGAAAAAAGAGATGAACAAAAAAGAATGTGTGACAAAGATGGGCTGCAAATGCCATGAAACTCTAAGCCACTAGTTAAGGATTTGAAAGAAATCCGCCATCCTGTGTTCCATCTATAGCTATAATAGTATAAATTAAGGATCTCATGAACAATTTTTCTGCTGTGTGGTCATCACAATTAGTATAGATAATTGGATTCTACTCAAGGTATAATGGCATCACAATAGAACTCACCTTTGATACATCAATAGGAACATCAAGATAGTGATCAAGAAAATTAGCATTTTGCTCAGGATCTAGAAGTTCTAGTAGAGCACTTGCTGGATCTCCAGCATGTCCACGTCCTAACTGTAAAAATTTAATGGTAAAAATGTGTCAGTCATTAGTGATATAAAGAATCTCACGAAATATGTCCTAAAAGATCACTAGCTGAATCTGCCTTAAGTCCTATCACTTTAACTTCTCTGCTTTTGGAGCAAGCTCGTGCAACTGCAACTTGAAATAGAGCCAAAACAAATTCATTCTAACATTAACACATCAATAAACAAGATAGTATGCATACCTTATCAATCTCATCAATTAGGACAAGAGGGTTGGCCGTACCAACAGATTTAAGGCATTGCACCATTTTTCCAGGCATGGCACCAACATAGGTCCGTCGATGCCCCTAGATCAGAATTCCCAAAGTTAGGCACATTTTTATCAGAGACACAGAATTTGGCCATTGCTTAAACAAGAAATATTCATATTTTTTTAATCCAAAAAATTCAATCCTTTACACATAAGTTTCTTCAATACTTTCCATTCCTTTCATGAATTAAAATGGAAAATAAGAGATTGAATCCTTTAACCATGTACCTTTATTTCAGCAACATCAGCCAAGCCTCCCACTGAAAATCTGTAAAATTTTCGATTTAAAGCATGGGCAATTGATTTACCAATGCTAGTTTTACCCACACCAGGAGGTCCTGAGAGGCAAATGATCTTACCTGCAATTAAAGATTAAAGATTAAATAGGTAATCATCAGAGGTGCAATTGAACAGCATATATGTACAATTAGCTGCATATAATAATATCAGTTAAAAGAGGTGAGCCTTCTCAGCTCAGGATCCATGTAAATGGTGCAACTTATGTGAGGGACAGATGGTTTTGGTCAAACAAGGCAATTCTGTTGATAAGGGTAGCCTTCAAGATACCGACATCTGAAGCCCATTGCAAAATTTCACCAACGATCTTGGACATATACTCGCTTGAGATTTCAGACAACCACAGTCATGCAGTCGTGATCAGAATCCCTTAATTATATAAGTAATATTTCATAATTTGTATGAGCGAACATTGTGAGTGAGTGCAAAAAATATGCAAAGTTTGCTCATCTATGTCAGGGTAAATATATCAAAATGGCACTGGGTGCAATACATATCAGTAACAAAATACATAATCAATGAGACTCTAAATGGCCTCTAGAGTCCAAAAACCATGCTACAAGTTACTGGGCCACTAGCCTGCTACAAATCACTGATCAACATGATCATTCATCAAACTCGTCACCACTACTAGATACGGGATGATCAACAGGAGCTACATAAACATCATCCAGCTCAAAGTCTTCAGACTCCTCAGATACTTCAACCTTATAATATGGTAGAAAAAGCTTAACATGTCTAACCAATGACTTTGGTTCGAGTGAAAGGTTCATCTCCTGAACCTTATAATATGCTAGAAGTAACTTTACAAGCCCAACCAATTATTTTGTTTTGAGTAATGATACATGTTTGTTAAGGTCATGGCAGAGGAGTTCAACAATCAATACCACCAAGATCAGAGGAATTCAACAATCAATACCACCAACACCAAGGTACATAAAGAGATTCATGTTCTAGTTTAATGTCAATCCCATACCCTCATACATGATAGAATTCAATGAAAATGATGCAGCCCTACCAATCCTAAAATCTTGAAAACTGTTAAGTCTCCTGAATTTTGAGTGGGATATGCGATTCTACTTTCTCCACATGAAGTCCAATAAGGTTGGAACCACCCTCAAACATCCTAAAACAATTAATGATAATGTGAAAATTAAGAATTTATCATCACCATTGATTGCAAACATTGCCAGGGTTGATTTAGGCTTTTTTATTTAGGTTTAAGGTTTAGGAAGGGGTGAGTTGTTTTAACTTTTTACAGCCAAGGGGACTGCTTTTGGAGGTTTCCAAAACTAACTGAAAAACCCCAACCATGTGTCCCAGACTCCCCCCACATGTGTGAGAACTGATTGGCTGGTTAGGGTTGGAACTGGCCCTCCAGTCTGGTCAGCTAGCCAGTTCAATACAGCACCCAGTCCAACCGGCCAGTTTAACTGGTTCCAGTTCATACTGGGCCAGTTTTGAAAACAATGGTTTACACATGTCTCAAGAAATGAAAGCTTTGCAGATATGTTCAAATTCACTCTACTAATATGATATGGATAGACTATAAGACAATTGCATCGAACCATTACTGCAGATGATAGAAGCACTAGAAACCCTCCAGAAGTTGTGAACAGAGAGGCTGGGGAAGAGAAAATTTCAGTTTTATTAACTTTAAATTCCCAACCTTTTATATTTTAGAAAGAACGTACAATTAAGCGGTTGCCACAAGAGCCATCATTAAAATGGGTAACAATGACAAAGGACACATAGATGTTTATAGTTATGAAGATGAGCACAATAGTGCCACAGAAGTTATGGATTGAATCAAGAAGTTGAAAAAGAGTTAAGGGATGGACAAAAGGAGTCAAAGAAACAAAAAATCAATAAATTAATAGGAAATGGGGAAAGATTTTACAAGTTAATCCAAGATTCCTGAAGGCAATAGTTAGAATCAATAAAGGGAAATATTGGACTTGAATGTGCTAGATGGATTCAAGGACATACATGTGAGGACAATTCACTACGCTATTCAGAAATAGTGGATGAAAATAAAGTAGGAATTTTGAATCCACCAATTGAAATTACTAGTGGAAACAACTCAAAGCCAGATAAGGAAAAATTGATCAATTAACTAGCAAACAAGATGAGTCAATGATAAAACATGAAAGTTATAAAAATGTGCCTAAAAGTGTGAACTCATCAATTATAGTTGACGAAAGAGATTAGGGTACAACAAATAAACCCATTAGATTTAATTATCAAAGCAACAATTGAAAATGAAGCACCACCAAAAATATCATTAGCTTCAATCTCACGTGCCCAACAAAATAGAAATGAAAAAGACATGATTCAAATTGAAACAATATATTACACCAAGTGCCAATATATTACACCACATCTCAGAATGGTTGATAAGATCCAAGTTCCAAAAGAAGAAGCAAGCAAGCCTAAAATCCCACTGGGAACCATGACAAGGAAAACACAATTTGAGAACTTGAAGCTTAAAGTAGTCATAGAAGATAGAAGTATAATAGTACTCATAACTGTATAGGCATCATTGTTGCTAAACAACTGAACCATTCTGTGAACCCCAGGAAGGACCTCACAATTACGACCGTGAATAGAAAAAGGGTCAAATAAGTAGGAAGACATCAAAAAATCTCATTTCAAACACAAGAATTGCAACTACAAACAAGATTCTATGCTCTACTGCTCGAAGACATGGATATGGTTCTAGTTGCAAAATGGTTGATGCAATTGAGTACTTATTCCACAAACCTTAAAAAACAATTCACAGAGTTTAACTGGCAAGGTCAACATTATAAATTTCATGGTTTTTCTCTCAAGAAAAGTGAATTACAACTAATAAAAAAAGAGCAAGACACAATCAAACATATAACAAATAAATTCAGCAAAATATATTGCCAGAAATCATAAAGGTTTCACGTTAAACAATCTGGTCAAACGAATATCCAAAGATGAGGATACACATCTTTGGCAAGAAGCATAGTCTATATAAGTTTGCATTTTGGGATAAGAAAGAAAAAAGGCAAAAAAGTCACATGTCATAAATAATATTAAGTCATAATGTGTTAAGTAGGCCAAGTTTTGTCTTAAGTTCAAAATAGGTGTATGGAACATTGTCTGTGTCATAAGACATCTCTATGTATTGACTTTAAAACTCATTGAATAATATAAACTCTCTCTCTCTCTCTCTCTCTCTCTCTCTCTCTCTGTATTTCAGCATGTCTTATGTGTATTTTGTACTGATTAACTATCAATATAAATCAAAACTAATATCACCTAATAAATTTTATGATACATCACAAAGTTGAAAAAATGACACAGAAATCAGAAGGTGAAATAATAGCTCAAAAGAAAAAAAAAATACCTCAACCTGCTCCTCTGAGCTCCTTTAACAAATCAGAAGGTGACATGATTCCCAAAAGGAAAAACATACCTTGAGCTGTTCCTCTGAGCTTCCCAACTGCTATAAATTCCAAAATTCGTTCCTTCACATCGGATAAACCATAATGGTCTGAATCTAGTATCTGTTGAGCACGCTGTACATCAAAGTTTTCCTCGCTGCAAACAAATTTGACGCATGAACATTATAAATAAGAGTGGAGAAGCAACTAGAGCTTGCTCATATGCAAAGCCATATTCTGCAAGTTCCTTCAAATAGTGCAACAAACATTGGCTCAGCTAATAGCTCAGCAAGGCCAGAGAATAAGAGTTCCAGTCATACTTGGGAAAAGCTCACTAAGTTTTCTGAGAAAATGACAATTTTTCCCTGTTTGGGATATATAAACCTATGAAGGGCCCCATAATATATGTATAAGTTAATTATTTCATGTAGATTAATACAACATGATTTTAGCTTCAAGGGTTCACCGAAGCAGTCAAGAGCCAGATGTAAGATCTCTCCCCCATAGTCAGGGAGATCATGGGCTCAACTTTCTTGATCCCCTTAGAGCAATGTTGCAAACATTGGCATAGGGAAAAAATCGACAAGGATCTGCAAAACCAAAATATCCTAAAAATGGGGAAAATATCAGTAAAAATTGAACATGGTTTACCCCATTTACCATCCATGGAACTTGGGGAGGTACTTGGAGGGTTTTCTGTCAGGTGTTTTCCTTGGAAAAGAAATAGTAACATGAGCATAAAATAAAGATAGTACCTGTAATGACCCCAAGGTAGAGAGGTCATCCAATCGAGATAGTTTCTAGTCACATTGAACTCACTAGAACTAGCTTCTAATAGCTGTAACTTCGTAAGCTCTTCTTCAATCACCTGCAGAACATGTGCCGGGCACCTCTCCTTATTTGGTCCAAGTCTCTCTCTAAATTTCGCTGCCACAAAAACAGAAGCAAACCATTTCAAGTGTAAGTTTGTGACCATATAATTTGCAAAATGCAGATTTCAATTCAAAACAGCCTCCTCCCAAACACATATTCAAGAAATACTCTGGCACAAACGCATTCAAATACTCAGCAAATTCATATTTATTATTATTAAAAGATAGAAGATGATTACAATTTGTGGGAGGCCCCTGGCTTTATACTGCCTTGGGTGCCTCTTGGTGAATGGGCATGATCTTTGATCATGCCCTTTTCCTAATAATTATTAAATAATTAATTTTTTATATAACATTGCCTTCCTCCCAAAAAGAAAGCTTTGTCCTCAAAGCATACGTAACGACAAATGTTGTTGACAAAACGCTTCAGTCTCCCAAGAAGCTTCTTCTTCTGGTAGGTCCTTCCACTTGATCAAATATTCCTTGATTACACAAGATCGAAGCTTCCTTTCTCTGGTGGATATGATACCTTCTAGTTCTAAAATGACCCTTCCTTCATCATCTAGGGATGGAAGCATTGTTTGTGCTGATTGATGGTCACCCAGTGCCCTTTTAAGGTAGGAGACATGGAAGACGTTGTGAACACAACTTTTATCCAAAAGGCTTAAACTATATGCAACGTGGCTGATCATTTTATTGATCTGATATGGTCCATAGCACTTTGGTGCCAATTTATTTTTTCCTTCTTGTTTCAAGGACAACTGTTTGTATGTCTAGAGCTTGACAAATACCCACTCTCCAACTCCAAATTCTCTTTCGATTTTGTTTTGGTTAGCTTGTTGCTTCATACAGTTTCTTGCATTATTTAAATTTTCTTTTAGGGTTTGGACAATTTTTTTGGGTTTCTTCTAGTTGGTTTTTAGCAGCTGGTAGATTTGTCTGGACAGTAGCTACATCCTTGCATTTTGGAGGTTCGTACCCATACAAAGCTTGGAATGGGGTCATTTTTGCTGATGTATGATAAGTAGAATTATACCACCATTCAGCGAGATGCAACCACTGAAACCACTTATTTTGTTTTTCTATAGCGTAACAACATAGGTAGGCTTCCAAACATTTATTGACAACCTTCGTTTGTCCATTTGTTTGAGGATTGTAAGCGGAACTCATATTTAGGCATGTTCCTATATGGTTGAACAATTCCTTCCAAGAATCACCCTTAAATTTGGCATCTCTATCACTCACAATGACGTTCGGAAAACCGTGTAATCTATAAATATTTTTTCAAAATATCTCAGCGATTTGTTTAGCTGAGTCTAATTTCTTCATTGCAATAAAGTGAGCATATTTGGTAATTCTGTCAACTACTATGAAAATCTTATCCTTGCCTTCAGATACAGGTAATCCCTCAATAAAGTCCATTGATATTTCTTCCCATTTCTGATTCGGAATGTTTAAGGGGTGATGTAATCCAGGTGTCGTAATATTTTCACTTTTATTTCTTTGACATTTGTCACATTCTACTAAATATTTATGAATATCACGACTCGTCCCCCTCCAGAAGAATGATTGTCGTGCATTGTAGTAAGCTTTAAAGAATCCTACATGTTCGGCTGACAGTGCATCATGTGACTCCTTGAGTACCTTGGATTTAAACTTGGAGTTTGAATTCAGATAGATTCTTCCTTTGTACCATAGAATATCATTCTTCCATTCAAATTTTGAGTTGTTTGGAAGGTTATTGATTATAGCAGTTATTTTTGGATCCTTGGCATACTCACTTTGAATCTCATTAAGACATTCAGGAACAACAGTCGAGACTACAAGTAATGCTAGTTCTTCATCCCTCCTAGATAGGGCATCTGCTACTACATTGTCCTTTCCCCTTTTATGTAGTATCTCCATGTCAAAGGCAGCAATTTTTTCAATCCATTTTTGTTGTTCTTTGGAAAGTGTTTTTTGTTGAAGGAGGTGTTGGAGACTGTTATGGTATCTTCGAATGGAGAACTTACTTCCCAAAAGACATTGTCTCCACTTGGCTAGTGCATGCATAATAGCGAGCATTTCCTTAATGTATGTGGACTTAAGATGTTCTCGTTTATTGAGCTTCCTGCTTTCAAAAGCTATTAGATGCCCTTCTTGCATTAACATTGCACCTATACCAAACCCGAAAGCATCACACTCAAAGATAAATGGTTTAGAGAAATATGGAGTTGACAATACCAGGGCGTTAGACATAACTTCCTTCAAATCTTCAAAACACCTTCCTGCTTCCTCATTCCATCGAAATGAATTCTTCTTTAAAAGGTTTGTTAGAGGTGCAGTTATATGTGCATAGTTTTTAATAAATCTTTGGTAATATCCAGTCAATCCTCAGAACCCTCTTAGCTTGGATATATTAACTAGATTGGTCCATTCTTTTATAGCTTTGATTTTATTAGGGTCCACTTTCACTCCTTGATGGGATATTATGTGTCCGAGATATTTTACTTCTTCCTTCCCAAGGGTGCATTTGGATTTCTTGGTGTAGAACCAATGCTCTTTTAGTAGTGTAAGAACTTTATCCAGATGTTATAAGTCCTCCTTCCAAGTTTTACTGTAAATTAAAATATCATCAAAGAATACTAATACAAACATCCTAAGATATGGATGGAATAACTCATTCATAGTGGCTTGGAATGTTGTTGGTATATTGGTTAACCCAAAGGGCATTACTTTAAATTCGTAGTGACCTTCATGTGTTCAAAATGCAGTTTTTGGTATTCCTTCCAACCTGATTCTGATTTGGTAATAGTGCCTTCCAACCTGATTCTGATTTGGTAATAGCCCGACCTTAAGTCCAATTTTCAGAGGTATTTTGTGCCATGTAGTTCATCCAACATTTCATCGATAAAGGGAATTGGGAGTTTGTTTTTAATCCTTATTTTGTTTAATCCTCTATAATTAATGCAAAGTCAAAATGATCCATCCTTCATACAGACTCTTACTTTTCGAGACGATCCCACATTTTAAAAGGTCTTGGATTAATCTCTCAATTTTAGTCTTTTGGTGATGTGGATATCGATACGGCTTAATGTTGACAGAGTCTGTCCCTGCTTTGACTTCTATTGTATGCTCGATTTCCCTGTTAGGGGACAATTTCATGGGTAGGTCTTGGAATACTTTTTCATGCTTCTGAACTAGCTCTTGTACTTTTGGTGACTCCTCGTTGATCATGTTTGTAGAAAACATTTCTAATTGGTGACATTGTACTACATAAGTTGGTTCTCCTTTTCGAATCATCTTCATCACCTGGGATGATGACACTATTTGATTTTTTGGTGCTTGGAATCCGTATAACTTGTACCTCCGTCGTTCCTAGTTAAAGCTTATTAACTGCTCTTGATGGTTGGCAGAGTACGTGCCTAAGGTTCGTAGCCACTGGATACCTAAGACCACATCTACTCCTCCTAATGGTACAATGAAGAACGGGGATTCTAAATGAAAGTCTTCAGTCTGCAATTTGACCTTTTGGCATTTCCCTACCTTTTCAATCTTCTTACCGTTGGCTACCATCACCTTCATGTTGGGTAAGGGGGATGAGAAAATGTTGAGTCTCTTTGCCATGGTTGCATCTAAAAAATTGTGGGTGCTACCAGAGTCGATGAGAACCTCTACGTTGTTCTTCTCTATATGTCCTTTCAATTTTAGAGTTCATATACCTATCATAGTTGATAGTGACACTTACAGAATACTTCTGTCATCTAATTTTGGAGAGAATTTTGGGGCATCTTCTATTCCTTATATGGTCGATTCATCATTGTTTGAATCATTAGTTGCTTCACAGTTATATAGGTTATTTTATTCTTTTCCTTTAACACACCTATGCTTAGGGTCCACTTCTCGCCACAGTGTTTGCATTTGCCTTCTCTTATCCTTTGTTGGCATTATGACACAGGTTTGGCGCTATGACACAGGTGTTGTCCTTGATGGCAACTCACTCAGATGACAGATCACAGTTCAGGCTCTCAGAATGAAGGAAAAAGAGATATACGCAGGTTCCCCTTGACCAAGCCACGTATACATGCAGGTTCGCCGACCAAAAGGCATGTATGCGTATACCAGTGTTTTCAAAACCGTTTTTAAAAACCGGTTACTGGTCTAACCGGCCGGTTAGCAAGGCCGCCGGTCTAAACCGGCCAAAAAACCCGGTTGGAAAGGCCATTTCACCATTTTTTTGCCCTAACCGGTGAAAACCGGCCAGTTTAGGACAGAACTGGTCGGTTTGTATCAAACCGGCCGGTTTTAGGCACGCCCACCATAAAGTTAAAAAAGCATATTTTTCACTGTGTTTCAGGGGTTTGGGGGGGGAACTAAGGGTGTTTCAACCCTAACAATGTTGGCAATTAATGGTAATGTTAAATTCTTAAAGTAAAAGTGACATTTCCTTTAATTTTCATTTTCATCCTTTTACTTAAATTTTTAACATTACCATGAAATGACTCAGGATGTTTGAGAGTGGTTTCAACCTCATTGGATTTCATATGGAGAAACTAGAATATTAGATTTCACTCAAAATTCAGCAGACTTAATGGTTTTCAGGATTTCATGGTTTGGAGGTAAACAATAAATGCAATCGAAGCTCCAAATGATGAGCAAAACTCTTGATCTAGATCCCATTGTGTTGGACGATATTGATCCAACATCAGAATAGGTGGAGGAGACTGAAGAACCTGTGTTTGAGGCTGATTTTGATATCGACATGGCTTTAGCGAGGGATGATGCAGATTATGTGGTGGCATCAAAACTAGGATCAGTAGCGGCATCAAGGAAAGGCAAAGAACCAATGGAAGCCACTAGTCATGCAGGTCGACAAACTCGTGCTTCCATTAGGTCCACTTCTATTGTCATTGGTGGCATTGATCTGAGGTGCAGATCAGGCTGAGGCATCCTCAGACTCTGAACCAGATGATGTCTATGTAGCTCCTGATGATGATCCTATGTCTAGTAGTGGTGAATGAACTTGTGATTGATCATGTGTACACTGTAGACTTGTAGTACGCCAATGCCTCATAGCTTGCAGCATCTGTTTTTGGACGTTTAGGCCATCTAGAGCCTCATTTCTTATTAATTTTTCTATTTATCGATGATATGTATTGTACTTGGTGCCATTTTAGAATATTCACCTTAATGGTATATAATGAGAACTTTGCTATTTGTCTCTATTGGCTTGGAATCATGGTTTTAAATTTAAAAAAGTTTTGTTTCATTAAAAAATAATTATTATGTATTTTTTTTAAAACCGGTTCGTTTAGACCAAACCAGTCCCAGTTAGACCGGTTCCGGTCGGTAAACCGGTTCATTAGGTGGACCGGTCCGGTCACCAGTTTCGGTTGACCGGTTTCGGTTTTAAAAACATTGTCGTATACACGCACTTTCACGCAAAGAAAGGCGCGTACATGTTGGAGAATTTGGTTTTGGTCCGTGGTATTTGGACCATGGTATTTTGACCCATGGTATTGGTCCAAGGTATCTTGTTCGAAGTGTTGACCCCAGGTATTTGGTCCAAGGTATTGATTCTAAGTGGTTTTGGACCATGGTATTGAGTAAGGCCTAAGATTATAAAAGGAGGAGAAAATCATTAGGCAAATTCACTCAAAGCAATTGAATATCTAATGAAGAGCAAGATCTAGAATACTGGTCATTGGGTTATGGTGCATAGTTGGATCTGAATCAAGGAAGAACCTAAGCGCTTGAAGAAGAATAAGTTCTATTGATGGGTCAAGATCTTAAGGCTTGAAGAGAAGTATCTTTGTGTGGTTTTGATCTTTTCTCTGAATAATTGGCGCATGTCGTCATTTGTAAATCTAATGATCTGGGTATAACTAATGTCTGAATAGTTGTAAAGGATAAATCATCTTTTACAGATCTGTACACAGGTTCATTACAGCAAAGGTGCGTATACACGCTGGTTCGGCATTTCAAAACAGCGTATACACAGGTTTGCCTTCATATAACAACGTATGAACGCAGGGTCGACACATTGAAGTAGCGTACATCTCATAAAATATGTTTTAGCTACTTTTGTTTGTTGTTGCAGTGTTCTTGGTTCTGGCTTTGGGTTCTAGTACTGTTATTGTATTATGGTTACAGCATTCAAAGAAGTGATTGTTTCATTCAGTTATGGTTGCTGCAAAGGAGATTGATTGATGCAAATATATTTTGATGTTTGATTGATGTTATTGATGGATCCAGTCTAAAAATTTATGAAACATGGTCCCTAAAAGAAAAGAGAAGGTTGTAGCCTTTTGTAGGTCAACACCTACGCACTAGTACATCAGCTAGTACAAGAGCTAAGGGGGTTGTAGCTCCCTTCCCGGAGAAGCTGGAGAACAAGAGAAGGTTGTAGCCTTCTGTAGATAGAAGCCTGCGTACTGGTATAAGACTGCACCAGTACAGAAATATTGTAAAAAGAAGTTTCTTATTAAAAGAAGATAGAGACGAACTACAGCAGGTGGTTTTCACCCACATTAGGTTTCCACCTTATATCTTGTGTTCTTGTGTGTGATTGTCTGCTCTGTTTTTACTGTACCTAGTTACTGTTATATGGTTCTGATGCACAAATTAAAGATCAACATCTGATGAATTAACTAAATTATAAGTCTGCAAAATATACGCTAGTTTCCTTAACTACAGTTGCGTATATACGCAAGTTTCATTATCTGAAGTAGCATATACAAATCTGATTGTGAAAAGAAATGTTATTGACTTGCTAATATAAATTCACCCTCCCTCTCAGTATTATTTCCAGCATCCTTTGCATTTCCACGTTAGATTTTTCGCCTTCACGAAGATATGGTGGAACATATCTTGTATTATACGTATTCACAGGCTGGGGCATTCTTCGTCTCAAATATACCTATTCTGGTTTTGACCACAGTATTTGTTCAAATTTCTTTTCGACAACTTTTGCTTTTTGTTTTGCTACTTCTATTGACATAATGTCGTGAAGCTCAAGTTCTACTCATAGATGAGTTTTAAATCCAGAGATGTATGATTGAATTAGACGAGATTCTGATAACCCAAGTACTCGTGTTGCTAAGGTTTGCCATTCTCGAGTGTATTCATCCACATCTCCTTTTTATCGGAATCTGATGAGTGTTGAAAAGAACTCTTCTTCCTTTACACCTTGGAATCTTTTAAAAAACACATCCTTAAATTTTCTCCAACTGATAGCAAGTGTCGTTTTCTTCCACCACATACCAATCATATGCTTCTCCTTCCATTTTCACGAAAGCGCGCTTGATCTTTTCATGATCATTGTCAATATCATAAATCTCGAAATATTCTTCTGCTTTATTCAACCACGCAACGCTGCATTTTTCGTTACCATCGATTTTGGGTAGCTCGATTTTTGCTCTTCGTTGATACGTCGCTAATTGCAGAGCAAAAAGAGGGTATTGATTGGCGAATGAATTCTAGAGTTGCTTATTTGAAAAAGTTGCATTACTGTTTTCTTGACGGTGCACGGATGATTTTTTTGGAGAATCAGTTTTTTCATGAGAATCTATTGAATTTGTTGAATCTAATGAATTGTGTTGTTGATTACCTCCATCGTCTTGGAGTAGTTGTTCAAGTGTAACCTTCATCCTGTCACAAAAAATGTTCAGCATTGTCATTGTCTGATTATGATTTATTTCGGATTTGATATGGTTTTGCCCGAGCTGTTGTTCTATTTGATTTGCCGTATCCTGAAGCTTCTTGATATTGTCGAAATGTCCAGTAACCCTACTCTCGAGATCGACTAATTTTGGTTGAAATCATCAAAGTGGCTAGTAATCCTATGCTCATGATCAATCAATTTTTTGTTGAAATCGGTGATTGTCGTCAACTACATTGAACAGGTTTGTGGGGGTGTAAATTTGTCAGCCAGCTTTTAATTTGAACTATCTTTTTTTTAAATAATAATTTATTTATTTTTTTAAATATTAATTAATTATACAATAAAAAATTATATAATCAATTAACCTTACTATATAGTTGATTTTATAATCTAACATTTATATATGGGTCTTAATATATATAAACGAAGATGGACAGCGGAAATTTAAATGGAGAGGGATGACGAAATTAACAAAGGCAAGCAGCGAAAGAAGCAGAAGGCACGTGGAGTGCGTGGGGGAGATGGAGTGATAAGGATGCAACGGAGAAATAGCGGAACAGGGCACCGGTGGTCGGGTCGGGACAGAGGTGACAGTTGCACGATACAACTGGTGGGACAGAGGCGCGTAATAGAGGCACGACAGGCACGGTTAAGGAGGAAGCGGAAGAGTGGCGGAACAAAGGTGATGGAGGACGGTTTTGTTTTATCAGTTGGAGGTACAGCGATGACAGAAGAAACAGCAAAACAACTGACAGGAGACGATGGTGGCACCTGAACGGCTCAAAGGAACGAACTTCGCTCCAATACCAGATGGCACAAACGCATTCAAATACTCAGCAAATTCATATTTATCATTATTAAAAGATAGAAGATGATTACAATTTGTGGGAGACCCCTGACTTTATACTGCCTTGGGTGCCTCTTGGTGAATAGGCATGATCTTTGATCATGCCCTTTGCCTAATAACTATTAAATGATTAATTTTTTATATAACATACTCTAAGATATTTTGAAGTATGTAGTCTACATGCAATATATACAAGTAAGAGAGCCTGCTAGATCTAAAAGTACTCCACTACTCTACTGTTGACTTGGAAAATGACAACATGGTTGAACTTGAACCTTCACTATCAAGCTTTAAAAACTCTCTTTATTGGAAATGCTAAATATTTTAAAATTTTGGCATGAAAATAGCATTGAATAATATGACATAATGTCCACAAACTCTAACCAGAGAGAGCTGTTTTGTCATCTGTCTCCAAACCGAGTTCCTGAAAACATTAATCAACAAAATCACAGACATGTTATGACAGATACTAAATGATAAATAGGTAGGAACACGCCAAGAAACAACCAAGTATAGCAAATAAATGCAAAAAAAAATCTGTAGAGCTAAGACATCATAAAAGAAGAAAGAATGGACTTAGAATAATGCTGCTACTTGGCAATTTATAGCTGCGAAGACCTGAGGACACTGAGTATCTTGGAAAATAAATAAACTAAGTACATCAAGATGCACCATAACTGGATTATTTAGGAACATGCCCTCCTCAAAAAACCTTTCCTTAATGTCAAAAACATAGTCACCTTCTTTATTGCTTTGAGCTGCTCATTCAAAAGGTAGCGACGTTGTTCGCCACTTATCTTCTCTTCAATTGCTTTCGCAATAGATTCCTAACAACAGTATAGAACAAAATTGGCACCATTCCCTTGGTTCATGACATCTGAAAACAGCTATGTTAAAAGAAATTCCCCATTTTCACAATCTTCACATTTTTGTTAAACAACAAATTACCTGTATCTTGCTAATTTCCATCTCTTTCTTCACTAATTCCAATGTCAATTTCAAACGTTTGTACACCTAATGTAAGACAATGCCACTTCATGGTCAGGAATGATCAGCTTTAATAACAAGAAATGAATGAAATACTGCATTTAAATGCAATCATGATTTGCAATTGAAAAGTAACAGAACCAACCATTTAAGGAGGGACCACAATATCTCAATGAACTCGGTAAGATTTGACATTGAACCAACGAAAGGAAGAAATAGTTAAAAAAAAATGGAGCTTTACTGTACCATACTAAAAAAACCAACAGCCCACATTAAGCCTATCCTATCAAGATTCAACACAGCTTACCAGAAACTAGAAGAAAAACACAACAGGTGTATTTACCAAAGTATCATTGTGTAACAATACATTCATGTATCTTGAATTACAATAATAAAGTTAATAAACACATCATTGCATCAAGAAGTACAACAGTGTATTGAAGCCTATTCACCTTGGCACTATAAAGTTATAAACATCTAAACAGAAAAAGTTTAATCTAGTGTTCAGCTGACCAGCCAGAGCCATATTGTATATCATTTCCAAACCATGTAATGTCATATGGTACAGCCCGTCATGTTTCCATTTCACTGATTCCGTGTGATTTGGGTACTGGAATATAGCCCAGACAGGTGTTTCCTGTGGCATAGGTTTAACTTGAGTCATTGAAACAGCCCTGAAATCTAACATGCCATCTCTAGAATCTGGTTTGGCCCTAATTTTCTCCCAGGGAATATCTCCCAGGATATCCCCTCCATTCCAGGCTCTCTAACACTGAACACCATATCTCTGACAGCCATTTCCAGTAACACGGCAAAGGAACGATGACACTTTGGAGTATGGATTCCGGCTAACACGATACAAATACTTGGCTATGTATGAGAGGTTGCCTCATCCATAGCTTTTTACTCCACTCCTTTTACCATTGATTTAATCATTTTATCTCTCTTCAGGAAGGAAAAATTGAAGGAATTTGGGATACATCAAACACAGTAAACACAGATAGGTGAGATTTGTCATCAAGGAAATAAAGGAAAACGTACAACAAAATTATTCTAAGCAAGAGAAGCTACTTCTTACATCCAGTTCTTCAAGAACTCGCTGACAAAGTAGTTTGTTTGCCCCAGATATAGCAGCACCAAAATCAGCCAATCGGGGAAAGTTGAAGTCACCAACATGCTGTTTGTCAACCAAAAAGTAATGATGAGAAAATGATCCAAGTCACCATATCATCAGAAACAAAAAACAGTTACAAATGATTATCTGGCAATGCTTGGAATTCAACAAGAAAAGACATTAGCTCTGTGTGTACAATTAACTAACAAAATAGCCATCACCAGCACAGATTTCTAAAAATTATTTTGCAGAGCTAAAGATAACCAATGACATTATTAAAAAGTAGAATCAAAAACAATATCATTAACCATGTTTTACGAAGATCATCCAGATTCATGTGGACAATTCTACAGCAACAAAGCATAGTTAGAACTTAGAACAATTGCTAGGCCAAGTTCCTTGACATGGAAGATCATCAAGATGTAAATAAAACATGATGTTTCTTGAATCTTAAGAAACAAAAACATAACCTCAAAGGGTTAAAACATGCCACTAATTGATTGTTTCTTTTTGGCAGATAAAGTATTACAAGGACCACTATATGTTTCTGCCAATAAATCTCAAATGCTTCCATATTCATCAAATGATTTCAAATCCTTGTCAAACTCCTGATCATTTAAGATTTTAATGGAAGGCTACAAATTCTAGAGTAAAATATAGAGATTGCTGAATTAAAATTTAATATAGCATCTTCAGAGATGTTGCTTATTTATAGAGATGTTGCTTTTAATATATAAATGAACATTGATGTTATATGCAGGATTATGTGTATGTTTGTACCAGTGTTTTAAAAACCAGCCCAGTTTGAGCCAGAACCAGCCAAACCGGTCAGCTGGATAGGGCCAGAGGTCCAACCAGCCACTGACCCGGACTAGTGAACTGGTTTGTCCCAGTTTGGTACCAAACTGGTACAAACCAGTCTAAACCAGCCAGTCCAGTCCTAAACCAGTCATGCCGTAGAAGCCTAACTACTAGACTCTAAACAAAAAAAACTAATCCCTAACCCTAGCAATGCTAGCAATAAATGGTAATATTAAATTCCTAAAGTAAAAGGAAGTTGGCATTTCCTTTATCATTCCCTTTTAGAGGTTGATTCTGTTATCATTCCTTTTTATCCTAAAATTTTTAACATTACCATTAATTGTTTCGGGATGTTTGAGAGTGATTCCCACCTTATAGGACTTCATATAAAAAAATAGAATTTAATATCCCACTCAAAATTTAACAGACTTCACTTTTCAGGATTTTAGGATTGCAATATTTTCATTGAATTCTATCATCCATGAGGCTGAGGTATTGGCATTTAATCATGAGCACAAAGCCTTTATGTACCTTGATGCGGGTGGTATTTATTATTGAACTCCTTTGGTGTTGGCAGTAATGATTGAACTCCTCTACCATGGCCTTAACAAAAATTCCCCCTTCACTCAAACTAGAATCATTGATTAGGCATGTTAAGCTTTTTCTGCCATACTATAAGCTTGGAGAGATGAACCTTTTACACAACCCAAAAATCATTGATTAGGCATCTTAATATTTGCCTACCATATTATAAGGTTGAGGAATCTAAGGAGTCTGAAAACTCTGAGTTAGATGATGTCTAGGCATCTAAGGAGTGTTGCAGGAACAACACTCCTTAACGTTGAGGAATCTAAGGAGTGTTGCGGGAACCTCCCCCCCTAGTGTGGGACCTAGTGTGAGTTTAGGGAGTCAGAATGAGGTTAAAAGGCCTCTTCCCCTCTCTTTTCCTCATTCTCTCATCATTCGTTTGATGCTTGAAGAAGAAAGGAGAGGAGACCAAAGGAGATAGCAAAATTATGAGGGCAGATCTGTGAAAGGTTGGAGGAGAAAGCAAAGCAGAGCTTGGAGAAGTGAAGGAGCTTGGAGGAGATAACAAGGTCTACGATCTACCTCAACTTATCAAGAGCTAAAGAAGTAAGTGCAAACCCCAACTCTCTCATTTTGTTGTATTTCTTGTTTGTGCTGTTTTTCCTCCTCTTCAACTCTTTCCATTCATTCTTGTTCCGCACTTTATTTCAGGTTGTACACTAAGATTTGAAAAAATGGTGTTCTTCTAGTTTATTATTCCATTATTGATTTTCATGGTGTTGGTGGGTCACTCCTAGTGACCCAATATATGATGAGGAGAAAGGGTTTGAAGGGGAAGGGGATGAAGAGGGCAATGAAATGCAAGGGGGAACAGGTTCATCAACACCCTTGTGGAGATTTGTGACAAAACTTGGGGAGGAGGGACGGGGTGGCAGAGGTGGTGGAGCCTTCAAATTTATATGCCTTCATGATTGTCAACGTGGGAAACCTTACAGCGGTTCATATACCTGTGTGAAGAGCCATCTTTCTGGGGGTAATGGAGAGTGATGACAATAAGGGTGCCATAGGGATCTTAGTTTGCCCTAAGGTTAGTGGAGAGTGATCACAATAAGGGTGCCATAGGGATCTCAATTTGCCCTGTTACTGCTCAAACTAGAAGAGTTCCTAAAGGAGCAACTACTAGGACAAGGGCAACAATGGAGACTTACCCCATTGTCACCTCAACTAAGGCTCCCTACTCCTTACGGACTTTCACCGATGGGAGGAGACCAGCTATGAGGACTCACTCACAAAGAATATATCAATGCAATGGATAAGAAATGATTCCAATCACCATTTCCAAGAAAAAACTCAAAATTAGGGCTTGTTATGCCTTCATCATTGTCAAGGTGGGAAACCTTACAGCGGTTCATATACCCGTGTGAAGAGCCATCTTTCTGGGGGTAATGGAGAGTGATGACAATAAGGGTGCCATAGGGATCTTAGTTTGCCCTAAGGTTAGTGGAGAGTGATCACAATAAGGGTGCCATAGGGATCTCAGTTTGCCCTGTTACCACTCAAACTAGAAGGGTTCCTAAAGGAGCAACTGCTAGGACAAGGGCAACAATGGAGACTTACCCCATTGTCACCTCAACTAAAGCTCCCTACTCTTTACGAACTTTCACCGATGGGAGGAGACCAGCTATGAGGACTCACTCACAAAGAGTATATCAATGCAATGGATAAGAAGTGATTCCAATCACCATTTCCAAGGAGAAACTCAAAATTAGGGCTTGCTTGCTTTGTAAGCAAGGTGTAGGGTTTTTCTAGGAAAGGTGGATGAGGGTTTGAGGGTTAGGTTTAGGTTTAGGGAGTATGTCATGCAATGGAGCTTCCTATTCGTCAAAATCCTTATGGAACTTGGATTCTTAAGTGATCCTTGAAAAGTTAGCTTTGATAGGAAACAAGACCGCATGGGGCCAAATAGACCCCAGGTTATGTTAAGGGGGAGGGTTTAGCAACCAATGATGAGCTTGACCTAATCAGGGAAGAGAAGGGGATCAAAGAAAAAAATTCAATGAAAGGTGGCACAATGATCCCTATGAGGTAACCAGCTTAAGGAAAACCAAGGGCAAGAATTGGTCTTTGCGCTAGGGCTTGTAATATCTCAAGATCCCACTATCAAAATCTCAGGAAATTTGGAGGGCTTCTTAAGGACACACCAATGCAGTTGTGGGCCAAAAATCTAAGTATTTGGATGGCTAGATTGTGAGATATTCGATGCCCTAGGTGACCTACGGGGTTGGACCTAGAAAGAAGAGGAGAAGGTGAAGAAAAATAAGTTTTAGGGTGATCACCTATGGTAGACCAATGCCTAATCCTTTGGGGAGATTGGGGTCAAGAATGATTATGAATTCGGAATTGATTTTCTTGATCAAGGAAGCCTTAAAGGCAGCTTCACTTAGCACTAGGGCAAAGGAGAGCAGCTTCAAGGACTTTATACTACGTTTTGCAAAACAAATGGTTTATCAAGATAAATTTCAACCATGAAATATCACTAGGAACATTCACTCATCATACATGGCCCATACATGAAGCATCACTATCTAGAAACAAAATTTCCACAACTTCGCAATAATAGATGACGCAAATTAGCCCTAGAATAGTGAAATCCAACAATAATGTATGTGACAAAAATAGAGCAAAGAATAGTATTAAAATTGCACTTAAATGTATTAGAGTATATCCAACCATCAAAAACCTGCCAAACAAGAAGCTCCAAGACAAGAGAAAATGATCCAAACATCAAAATTCATTCCATGCTCCAAAATTTCGTCCACCAAGGAGGATAGTGTTATGTAAAAATTAGTTAATATTAGTAAAAATTAGTTAGTTGTAGTTTATTAGGCAAAAGGGCATGATCAAAGATCATGCACATTCACCAAGAGGCACCTAAGGCGGTATATAGGCCGGGACTCTGACAAAAATGTAATCATCATTCAATTATTAATAAAATATTTACAATATTCTGATTACTACTGAAGTTTTACACTTCATCTGGTATCAAAGCATACGATCCTCGGTTGCTCTGCTGTTCCACAGGTCTAAATTGCCATTCACTTCCACCATTTGGTTTTTTTTCTTCCGCCATCTAACCGTGCCACTCCACTGTTCTGCCTAGCTCCATCGTCTGACTATTGTCTGCCACCACCACAACCGCCAAACCCCTGCTCCCCCGCCACGTCTATCCTCTACACATCCGTCACCCCGTCCACTTAGTTGATGCCCGTCCGACTGCTATTTCCGTCCCCGCTATCCGCTATTGGCATCGTCCAAGTCTGTCTGCCGCGTCAATCCGCCCTCAACACCGCGTCCCTGTCATCGTTGTCCCCATCCGTGTCCCTATCACCATTGTTGTGCCCACTGCCCGGCTCTGGTTGTGCTTGCCACACCGCGTCCCTGTCACCCGCTGCTCGTTGGCTGTCAGACGACCCACAATTTTAGCGAACCCCAATCGTTCACCCCACCGTTTCTTTGACTTCGATAAGTCGCATCCCTTCATAAATTGATTCGTAGCAGCGTTAATTGTTTGGTTTTCATGGGTGGGTTATATATGTTAGTGACTTATATAGTTATACAGGGATATTGGGTTGACTATATAGCTACTATATAAAACAAAAACAACAACAACAAAAAAATATTAAACTATTAAATTAATTATTTAATTAAAAAAAAAAAATAATATATATATATATATATATATATAATAATTAAATTTATTTAATTATTTAAAAAACAACATAAACAAACAAACAAAAAATTAAGCAGACAGACAAATTTACACCCCCACAAACTTGCTCCATCTCCATGTCAACGGCCGATTTCAATAAAAGATTGATTGAATTAGAGAATGGGATTACTAGCCACTCCAATGATGTCAATAAAAAATTAGCCAATTTCAAGAATAAGTTTAATGGGCACTCTGACGATATCAAGAGGCTTCAGGATACGACAAATCGAATAGAACTACAGATGGAGCAGAACCATATCCAAACCAAAATGAATAAAAAAAAGACCTTGGCATTGCTGAACCACTTGTGTAGAAAGCATGATATACACCCGAACAACTACTTCAAGAAGAGGGAGAAAATCAAGAGCACAATTCATCAAACTCAACAAAATCAACAGAATCTCAAGAAAAAGCTGAATCTCAAAAAAAATTAGCGAGCCCCACCAAGAAAATAATAACGTGACTTTTTCAAATAAGAAACTCTGGGATACATTTACCAATCAACATCATTTTTTCGCTCAACCATTAGCGACATATCAGCAGAGGGCAAAAGTCGAGATGCCTAAATTCGATGGAAACGAAAAATATAGTGTTGCATGGACAAATAAAGCAGAAGAATACTTCGAGATTTCTGACATCAACGATGATGACGAAAGGCTTAGGCACGCATCCATGAAAATGGAAGGAGAAGCATATAATTGGTATATGTGGTGGAAGAAGACAACAATCGCCATCAGTTGGAGGAAATTTAAAGATGCATTCTTTAAAAGATTCCAAGGTGTAAAGGAAGAAGAGTTTTTTTAGCACTCATCAAATTACGACAAAAAGGAAGTGTGGATGAGTACACTCAGTGATGGGAGACCTTAGTGACACGAGTACCTGGGTTATCAGAGTCTCGTCTAGTTCAATCATACATCTCCGAACTTAAAACTCATTTACAAGTAGAACTTGACCTTCATGACATTAAGTCAATAGAAGTAGCAAGATGAAAAGCAAAAACTACTGAAAAGAAATTTGAACAAATACTGTGGTCAAAACTAGAAAAAGTATATTCAAGACGAAGAGCGCCCTAGTCTGTGGATTCAAATAATACAAGATATGTTCCACCACATCGTCATGAAGGTGAAAAATCTAATGTGGAAATACAAAGGATAAAAGAAGACAAATGTGAACGCTGTGGTGAGAAGTGGGACCCCAAACATAGGTGTGCTAAAGGAAAAGAACCAAAGGACCTATATAATTCTCAAGCAACTAATGATTCAAACAATGAGGATTCTAACATAGAAGAAACAGAAGATGCCCCAGAATTCTCACTAGAATTAGATGACGAAAGTATCGCAAGTGTCACTATCAGCTATGACAGGTATATCACAACCTCAAACTTTCAAGTTGAAAGGACATATAAAGAAGAACAACGTAGTGGTTCTCATCGACTCTGGTAGCACACAGAATTTTTTAGAGGCAAGCATGGCAAAGAGACTCAATATTTTTTCATTTCCCTTACCAAACATGAAGGTGATGGTAGCTAACGGCAGGAAGATTGAAAAGGTAGGGAAATGCCATAACGTCAAATTACATATTCAAGACTTTAATTTAGAATCTCCGTTCTTCACAGTAGCATTAGGTGGAGTAGATGTGGTCTTAGATATCCAATGGCTATGAACTCTAGGCACTTATGCTGCCAACCATCAAGCACAATTCATAAGCTTTAAATGGGGAGGTCAGAGGTACAAATTACATGGATTCCAAGCACCAGAGAATCAAATTGTATCATCATCTCAGATGATTAAGATGATTCAAAAAGGAGCACCCGCTTAAGTAGTACAATGTCACCAATTAGAAATGTTATATGCAAATATGATCGGTGAAGAGTCACTAGAGATACAAGATCTAATTCAGAAACATGAAAAAGTATTTCAAGACCTACCTATGAAAATGCCTCCTAATAGGGAAATTGAGCATACAATAGAAGTCAAAGCAGGGTTAGACCCCGTCAACATCAAACCATACCGATATCCACATCACCAAAAGACGGAAATTGAGAGATTAATAAAAGACCTTTTAAAGTGTGGGATCATCTCGAAAAGTAAAAGTTTGTATGATGCTCCAATGGTATTGGAAAGAAAGAAAGATGGCTCATTCAAGCTATGCATTGATTATAGAGGATTAAACAAAATAACAATTAAAAATAAGTTCCCAATTCCCTTTATTGACGAAATGTTGGATGAGCTACATGGCGCAAAATACTTCTCAAAATTGGACTTAAGATCAGGCTATTATCAAATCAGAATCAGGTTGGAAGACATACCAAAAATGGCATTCCAAACACACAAAGGTCACTATGAGTTTAAAGTAATGCCGTTTGGGTTAACCAATGCACCACCAACGTTTCAAGTAACTGTGAACGATTATTTCGTCCACATCTTAGGAAGTTTGTATTAGTATTCTTTGACAATATTTTAATTTACAGTCAAACTTGGAAGGAGCAATTACAACATCTGGATAAAGTTCTTACACTACTAAAAGAGCATCAGTTTTACGCAAAAAAATCCAAATGCACCTTCGGAAAGGAAGAAGTAGAATACCTTGGACACATTATAACCCATGAAGGCATAAAGGTGGACCCTAACAAAATCAAAGCTATAAAGGAATGGACCAAACCAGTTAATGTATCCAAGCTAAGAGGGTTCTTAGGTTTGACTAGATATTACTAAAGGTTTATTAAAAACTATGCACATATAACTGCGCCTCTGACAAACCTTTTAAAGAAGAATTCATTTCTATGGGATGAGGAAGCAGGAAGGTGTTTTGAAAAATTAAAAGAAGTTATGTCTAATGCCCCGGTATTGGCAACACCAGATTTTTCTAAACCATTTATCATCGAGTGTGATGCTTCCGGATTTGGTATAGGTGCAGTGTTAATGCAAGCAGGGCATCCAATAGCTTTTGAAAGCAGGAAGCTCAATAAAAGAGAACGCCTCGAGTCCACATACAACAAAGAAATGCTCGCTATTATGCACGCACTAGCTAAGTGGAGGCAATATCTTTTGGGAAGTAAGTTCTCCATTCGAACAGACCATAACAGTCTCCAACACCTCCTTCAAAAAAAAACACTTTCCGAAGAACAACAAAAATGGATTAAAAAAATTGTCGCCTTTGACATGGAAATACCACATAAAAGGGGAAAAGACAATGGAGTAGCAGATGCCCTATCCAGGAAAGACGAAGAACCAACACTACTTGCAATCTCGGTTGTTGTTCCTGAGTGGCTTAACGAGATTCGAAATGAGTATGCCAAGGATCCAGAAATAACGGCGATAATCAATAACCTTCCCAACAACTCAAAATTTGAATGGAAGAATGATATGCTATGGTACAAGGGAAGAATCTATCTAAATGCAAATTCCAAGTTTAAATTTAAGATACTCAAGGAGTCACATGATTCACCGTCGGCCAAACATGTAGGATTCTTTAAGACGTACTACAATGCACATCAATCTTTCTTTTGGAAAAGAACGAGTCGCGATATTCAGAAGTATGTAGCAGAGTGTGACACATGTCAAAGGAATAAAAGTGAAAATTACTACACATGGATTACTTCACCCTTTAAACATTCTGAATCAGAAATGGGAAGAAATTTCGATGGACTTTATTGAAGGATTACCCGTATCTGAAGGCAAGGAAAAGATTTTCGTAGTGGTCGACAGACTCACCAAATATGCTCACTTTATGGCAATAAAGAAATCATACTCAACTAAATAAATCGTTGAAATATTTTGCAAAAGTATATATAAATTACACGGTTTTCCGAAAGTCATTGTGAGTGATAGAGATGCCAAATTCAAGGGTAATTTCTGGAAAGAGTTGTTCAACTACAAAGGAACCTACCTAAATATGAGTTCTGCTTATCACCCTCAAACAGATGGACAAACAGAGGTTGTCAATAAATGTTTGGAGGCCT
The DNA here is from genome assembly GCA_000404065.3 of Pinus taeda. NCBI lineage: Eukaryota > Viridiplantae > Streptophyta > Pinopsida > Pinales > Pinaceae > Pinus > Pinus taeda. The sequence continues at coordinate 82,830 of APFE031181739.1, forward strand.
ACCTACGTTGCCACGCTACAGAAAAACAAAATAAGTGGGCTCATTAGTTGCATCTCACTGAACGGTGGTATAATTCTACTTATCATACGTCAGCGAAAAAGATGCCATTTCAAGCTTTGTATGGATATGAGCCCCCAAAATGGAAGGATCTAGCTATTGTCCAGACAAATCTACTTCTTGTTAAAAATCAATTAGAAGAAACCCAGAAAATTGTCCAAATAATGAAAGAAAACTTGAATAATGCAAGGAATCGTATGAAGCAACAAACAGACCAAAACAGAACCGAAAGAGAATTTGAAGTCGGAGAATGGGTTTTTGTCAAGCTCCAACCATACAAACAATTGTCCTTAAAATATAAAGGAAAAAATAAATTAGCACCAAAGTTCTATGGACCTTATCAAATCAACAAAAAGATCAGCCAAGTTGTGTATGGTTTAAGCCTTCCAGAGAAAAGTCGTGTTCACAACATCTTCCATGTCTCCTACCTTAAAAGGGCACTAGGCAACAATCAATCTGCACAAACAACACTTCCCTCTCTGGATGATGAAGGAAGGGTCATCCTAGAACCAGAAGGTATTTTATCTACTAGAGAAAGAAAGCTTCGACGTCGTACAATCAAGGAATACTTGATTAAGTGGCAGGACTTACCAGAAGAAGAAGCTTCTTGGGAGACTGAAGCATTTTGTCAACAACATCCGTCGTTACGTATGCTTTGAGGACAAAGCATTCTTTCGAGAGGAAGGTAATGTTATGTAAAAATTAGTTAATATTAGTAAAAATTAGTTAGTTGTAGTTTATTAGGCAAAAGGGCATGATCAAAGATCATGCCCATTCACCAAGAGGCACCTAAGGCGGTATATAGCTCGAGCCTCTCACAAAAACGTAATCATCATTCAATTATTAATAAAATATTTACAATATTTTGTTTACTACTGAAGTTTTACACTTCAGATACTAATGTTCTCTAGAGAGATCAAACATACGATCATGACAGATGGATGAGGGACCACATGGTTGGCTCAGGTGGCGAAGAAATGGCACATCGAGCTAGTTGGTGGCTGTGAAGGGTTGTTGGCTGTCAGCTGAGGACCATCATGGAGAAAGATTTTCTCCTAGGAATATCACCCACAAAATGATGAGTAACATGCCCTAAGGTTAGGGACCTCTAGATTTGTTGGTGGTGGCCACACAACTTCATCTCCTCTTGGAACTTTTGGAACCTATTAATCTAGAATAGCAATAGCATATTTCCTTAAAATTGGTCGGAGGGATGATGTGAATACAAAAGTGGTGCAATTTCGTTGTGCTTGCAGTATACCATCCAATGTGCTTCACTCCCCCACTATCATGATTTGGTTAAGGCCCCTAAAGGACTTCGTTATTAAGCAAAGAAAAAGAAGATTTTCATAGAGCTTTGACACAATTTACAAATGAGAGGGGGATTGTGGGGTATCCATTATATCAGATGGTCAGACAAATGTTAGAAACCAACAATTAAAAAATGTTCTTAGTGTTTCTGCTAGCAATGCAATGTTTCTTGCAAGTCATGACTCCTCCTCCACCACTACATCTCAAAACATTGCAGATCTCGTATTGAAACAATTAAAGATGTTGGTCCTAGCAATGTGGTTCAAGTAATCACTAATAATGCAGTAAATTGAATCGTTGATGCATGATATTGTGAAGCATAAATAATATGAATGGATTAATCAGCGATGCAAGAGAGGGAAGTGACACATTACATATGGCACAGGGCATACAAGGCTCAATTACTTTTATGGCACTTACTGCAAGTTGCAGTAGCCTAAGATTACAAAATCTAGATTTGCTTGCTATCACCTCACCTTTAGGTGTCTATTGAAGGTGAGACAAGCTTTGGATGCTATGGTGACAAATGATTCATGGGATGGCATGAGCATTAATAGAGATGGTGTCGTAATATATAACATTAGGGGATATATATATATATATAGAGAGAGAGAGAGAGAGTATAATTTAGTGCAATTCACCAAGCCAATTTATCATATGATCAAGTTTGCAGATTCAAATCGACCAATCATTGGGGAGGTGTATGAGAAGAACGATCGCATGTTGGGGCAAATTATAGATATTGTTGAGCCTAGAGATTTCAACTTGCAAAGTTATATACGTGAGGGTGGAAAAATGATGGGAAATGCTAAACATTCCATTACATGCCTTAGCATATATTCTTACACCTAAATATTATCATGTACATTTTGTATTAGATTTGGCTTTTCTGGTAGTGCCATTTGCAATCCCACATTGTACTCTCACTAAATCTATCCTCTAGTCCCATTGACCTACTTTTGTCATCATTCGTTGGACATTAATAAAATTATTTTATCTCATGTTATCTTATCATGGCGTCCATCACTGGCACCTGGTGGGTGGACCAAGAGAAAACCACATCATGATCCAGAGGGTAAATGAAAGCATTAGATAAATTAGTCCCTGATGAGCAATGTGATTGTGATTAACTAGAATATGATAGTACATGCCAACTCTGGTTCAAAGAACCTGTAAAAACACCAACAAAATAATTGGATGGTTGATAATAACTAGAAATGAAACCCAAATTAGACATCTACATGATCGCCACTCCAATCCATGAATCTGCTCACCAATTGATGTCGATGAAGCTCTATGAGATTTCTTAATGAAATCTCCACAATAGTTAGTGGGGTTTCATCCAAAACACCAAGAAACGCAAGGGTTTTCATCCTAGGGCTCTCTAAACCCGAAAACTAAGTTCTCAAACTCTCCAACAAATTATACCAAATCCAAGATGTCCCTGTTGACCACACTTTGTCAACAGTCCAAGAAGCAAAATACAAAGCAGTGGACAAAATTTTTTGAAGATCAAAGTCATCATTCAACATTAATATTGTCATTGTAAAACCAAGTTCTGCAAAATTATTGTAAATGATTCTAGTATGACTATGAAGTCATGTCACAACACATAGGTAAGGACTTTTGTCAAATGTGTTCATCCTAGGGAGTTTTTTAACCTCCTTGAATTATGTGTGTTTGTAAACACGCATATAGGAAGATTTTTTCTCCCAAATATACTTGAGCTAGGGTGGAATTTGTTGACAAGGTCTTAGGTAACTCCTAGTGTTTATCAAGTCTATGTATTTTTCATACTAATTCATATTGTGTTGCAAAATAGGGTAGTGTCTTGAGGGTCTATGTCTAAATGTGTATTTCCCCTTCTAGGGGTTGAATTAATTTATAATATCTTGATGTAAAAAATATTTTAGTGCATGGTTACTAATAATTAGACACCATGGCTAAACTTTTTTAAGGGTGGGAAAAATAATCTATCCCCTCTAGTCATTTAATTAATTTTTCTAGCAAAAACTCAAAAGAAAATAATCAGCCAGAAAATTAATTAAATTTGAGTCAAAAAATAATTTGAGAGAAATTGAAATATCTCCAAGTGGAAAACAATCAAAAATTCGTGGGTCAAATAAATAAATATAACGAAGAACAAATAAATAAACAAAAAAAAAAAAAATTGGAGGTCATCCACCAAGGGAAAAATGGGTTTTTTAAGAAAATCAGCATGGTATCAAAGCTTTGGTGAAGGAACATTGATATCACTTTTGAAGAAACCCTACACTGAGCCTCTAGTGTTGAAATCCTCCTAGTTAATTTGCGTCCATGGCTTCTTCCATGAAATCTAAGAACAAGCTAGAAGGAGTATCAAACTCTAGAGCTTGGAAACTTAGAATTGATCTTACTCTTGCAAAGAACAAGGTTTTGGATATTGTGACAAAGAAGGTTGTAGAACCAGCGGATACTACAAGAAAGCATAAGTTTGAGGATGACATCATTACCACGAGTCTTACTGTGGACACCATCAGAGATCATCTAATCCCCTATATTGCAAAGCTTGATACTTCTAAGAAGATGTATGATGCCCTAACAACTCTATTCATTATCAAAAATGTTGGTCAAGTTATGAGTTTGAAAAATGAGCATCATATTGTAAGGATGACAGATGATGACATTATGGCTTTATATCTCGTAAGGATTTCACAAATAAGAGATCAACTTCGATCAATTAGAGAAACTATTTCTGAGAACGAACTTGTGACTACAACACTCAATGGTCTTCCTAGATCATAGGGGGCATATACAAAAAGTAAAAGTAGCTGGAAGGTAGCTCCTTCGTTTGAACAACTATGGACCTCTTGTGCTTAAGAAGAATCAAGACTTATATCAAGTGATAAAAAAGAAGTAGCTTCGCAAGCACTTGTGGTTCACTTCAAGAAGAATAGATGAATGAAAAAAGTTGGTCTACAAAACAAGAAGTCAGGAAGAAGATCGCATCCTCCCCAAAGGAAGGAGGATATGTTAAGAATTCAATGCTATGGTTATCAGAAATTTAGACATTTTAAAAGGGATTGTCCTGAATTGGCTAATAACAAAAAGAGAAAGGGAAAATACAATGCTTCTTCAGTTGATTCATTTTACTGTTATGCTCTAACAGGTTCTATTTAAGATGATTGTGATATGTGCCTAGTAGATAGTGGTGCATCAAGACATATGAACATAGATCGTGGAAATAATAGTAACATGATGGTAAAGAGATTATCCCAAAGGATAGAGCTTGGAGACAACCATAACTATCCAGTCAAAGGAGTTGGAAAGGCATCCATTGCACTAGAATCCGGTAACAATGTTTTATACATACCAAGTTTAAAAAGAATTTGATCTCTATTTCATGTTTAGAAGATAAAGGAGATAGAGTAGATTTTGTGGATGGCAAAGTACTTGTATGGTCCAACGGCTCCAGTATAGATGATGCTAGGGTTATTGGGATTTTGTTATGCAACCAACTCACAAAATAAAAAAAAAGATAGATCAACGGCTTAGAAATTATCCCCTTCAAGGGGGGCAACCTCATTTACATTACATAAATGAAAAATTCTTGGATAATACAAATGATAAAACCTCTTTGATATATAGAGTCGTCTAAGAGGTCACAATACAATCAAAGCCTACATATCAATAATAATGTAAGGGCACAACAATAACAATAGTGAGCTTCTATGGGGAATAATAATAATAATAAGGGGGATGCATGGGCACAACAATAACAATAGGGAGCTACACTAACAATAACAATAAGGGGAATATACTAGTATTATAGGGACCTAACATGCCCTTCTCCTTCAAAAAAGTGGTATCCTCGACACTTGAGTAATTTTGGATGCTTCTGTATAAAATTCTCATCCTCCCATGTGGAATCTTCAGCGGGTAAGTTCTTCCACTTAATGAGATACTCTGAAATTAATTGATTCAATAGTTGTCGAGTTCTTATTTTTGTGACTACTTCAAGCTCAAATATGATTTTTCTTTCTTTAAGCATGAAACACAGAAAACTAGTTGTACTCGGGAAGATGCATGCAACTCCAATTTGTATGCCCTAGTACCAATCTTTTGCAACACCTTGTCAGGACCATAGTACTTGTGTGATAATTTATTATTCTTCTTAACTTGCTTGAGGGACATTTGTTTGTATGGTTGTAGCCGTAAAGATACTCAATTGCCTACATCAAAACTTTTTTCACTGTGATGTTGATCTTCTTGTTGTTTCATTCGGTTCTACACCGGAGTGAGGTTATCCTTTAAGAAATGTACAACTTGTTGTTGATGCTCGATGTGATCTTCCACAGCTTGAACCTTAGAATTTTCTCTTAAAGATTATGTAATGGATGGTGGATGATATCGATAAATTGCCATAAACGAGGTCATTTTTTACTGTTGTATGGAAGGAAATGTTACACCACCATTCAGTTAGAGGTAACCATTTGACCCATTGTGTTTGTTTATCAGATACAAAGCAACGAAGATATCATTCCAAACATTTGTTCACTATCTCAGTTTGCCCGTCAAAATGAGGATGATAAGATGAGTTATGAACTAATTGATAACAATACAATAAAATAATTCCAAAATTTTCCAGTGAAAATGGGATCTCTTTCACTTACAATAATCTTTGGATTTCCATGTAGCTTTTGAATTGTTTCCATAAATGCAGTAGCCATTCTACTAGCTTTAAAAGAATGAGATAATGCACAAAAGTGTGTATATTTGGTAAGTCTATCAACTACCACCATGATGACACTCTTTCATTTAGACTTGGGTAAACTTGTGATAAAATCCATTGAGACCTCCTCCCAACGTTGACTTGGAATGGCTAGGGGTTGTAAGAGACCCAAAGTCTTAATTGTATCAACTTTATTTTGTTGGCAAGCCAAACCTTCTGCCACAAACTTATCAATATCAGACTTAAGGCCATCCCAAAAAACTCCCTTCTTGACCCTGTGGTAAGTTTTTTAAAAACTGAGTGCCCTCCTAAGGGGGAGGTGTGCAATTCCAAAAGAATCATTTGCTTGAGTTGGGAATTCTTACAAACATATAAGCGATCTTTGCACCATAATGAATCATTTTTCTAGCTAATGTATCAGATGTACTACGATCTTGTTGCAATTTTTGAATGAGAGTCCACCCTTATTCGTCATTATTCTGTTCATCCCTTGCTTAGGTTATCCAATCAGGTTCGATAATAGAAATGGCACAGAATCATGCTTCCACATCCTCATCCTTTCTTGAGAGTGCATCTGCAACAACATTTTGCTTGCCTTGTAGATGATTTCAAAGTCATAACCCAACATCTTTATGACTCATTTTTGTTGCTCTTCTAAAGATAATCTTTGTTCCAAAAAGTATTTAAGGCTATGATGATTTGTTTTTACCTTGAAGTGTCTACCCACTAGGTAAGGTCTCCATGGCTTTAGTGCATGTAGTATTACCAACATTTCCTTCTCATAAATAGGTTTTTGTAAATACTTTCTTTTGATTGGACAACTCACCAAAGCAATGGGTCTTCCTTTTTCCATTAAAACAGCACCAATTCCATTCCCTGGGGCATCACATTCCACAACAAAGGTTTTGTGAAGTCTGACGTAGCAAAGACCATTGCTTGGCACATTACCTCTTTAAGATGTTCAAAGGCATTAGTTTCTTTTGGAGTCCAAGAAAATGCATCTTTCTTCAGTAATGTTGTTAGAGGTGCTGCTATTCTCCCATAATTCTTAACAAATTTGCGATAATACCATGTTAACCCGAGACATCCTTGAAGATGTTTTATGGTTGTGGGGATTTTCCATTCCTTTATGGCTTTAATGTTGTTAGGGTCTCCCTTAACACCCTCATGAGATACAATATGACCCAAATATTCCACCTTCTATACTCCAAAGAAACATTTGGAGGTTTTTGCATATAGTTCTTTTCCTCCAATAGTTTGAGCGTCCTGACAACATGTTGAACATGATCCTTCCAACACTTACTATAGATTAGTATATCATCAAAATATACTAACAAAAAAATTGTAAGGGTTTGAAAATGGAATTCATCAAACCTTGAAATGTGGAAGGTGCATTAGTAAGGCCAAAACACATGACCCTCATGAGTTCTGAGTGTTGTTTTTGGAATGTCTTCAATCTTCATTCTAATTTGATGATATCCTGAACAAAGATCCGGCTTGGTGAAGCAAATTGCTCAATGTAATTCATCCAACAATTCATCAATGACAGGAATGTGAAATTTATCTTTAATAGTGAGCTTGTTGAGCTCCTTATAATCCAAACACATAAGCCATGGTCCATCCTTCTTGTGCACCAATACTACTAAAGCAGAGAAAGAACTTTGACTAGGTTGAATTATACTAACCTCTATCATTTTTGCAACACACATTCAATTTCACTCTTTTGGGCATATGGATATCTGTAAGGTTTGATGTTTGGAGGAACACTTCTTGGAATCAAATGAATCGCATGATCATGATCACGAGTAGGTGGGAGGCCTTTGGGAGTCTCAAATACCTTGGAATGATTGTGTAAGACTTTTTGGAGATCTGGAGAAATAGATCATTTCAATGTTTGAACCTTTAGTGAGCATAATTGTGCAACGACGTTCGTTGTTCTTTCTTCAAAAGCTTTGTCATGCAATTAGAGCTAATTATCTTTCCTTGTTTCCCTGCGATACCTTATAATTCAACTTCCTTTCCTTCCCAGAAAAAAAATCAAGAAAAGTTCTTGAAAATGAAAAGCTATTGTTCCCAAAGATTGTAAACATTGGACTCATAATACAACACCAGCACCACCCAATGGAATGGAAATCATTGGACTATTCAATAAATTTTCCCCATGGTTAGCTTGATATTATGGCCCTTTCCAAAGAAATTAATAGTTCCTCCATTTGATACCATCACTTGACACTCTAGTGCTGGATATAGGAAGATATTCAATTCCTTGGCTTTCTTACAATGAATAAAATTATGGGTACTACCTGAATCAATCAGAACTATTACTTTTTTCTTCTTAATATCTCCTTCTATCTTGAGAGTTTGAGGATTGGTAATTTCCTGCCATTGCATCACAAGATATGGTCGGATTCATTTCTGCTTTCTCTGGGGTTGGTTCCTTGTGTATGTCCTCCTCTTTTGATTTTTCTTGTTCCTCTTCGTCCTCCTCTTCACAATCTATGTAGAATAATTTCTTCTCAGCACATTTATGACCTTTAGTGTATTTGCTATCACAACTGTAACAAAGCCCTTCTGCTCTTTTTTCCTCCAATTGTTGTGGTGTCAACCTTGTAGGTTGTAGAAGACTAGGAGCAACAACACTTCCATCTTTATAGTTATGAGTGGTAGACTTCCTTGTTGCCATAATTTTACTTTCAACTTTTATTGCCACCCTGAATGCCTTCTCCAATGAATCAAGTTCCCAAAGGTGAACCTCATGTTGGATGTTATTTTTTTAAGTCCCTATGAAGACATCAATCCTATGCTCCTCTAGAATATCGCTTACCCTAATACTCAATTTTTGAAAGTCTTCAATGTGCTCCACCATTGAACCCTTTTGTTTGATATTTATCAATTGGCTAAAGGAGGTATTGCTCTTTGTATCTTCATAATGTGATATCATTTCCTCTGTAAGAATTGAGTAGGTGACAAGTGGTTTACGAGAACAAAGTCATTTATACCATACAAACTGACTGGGTTCTAAATATAAAGATGCAATACGTACCTTTTGTGAGGGTTGCACATCCTGTAGATAAAAAAAAAATTGTTCCATCTATAGTATCCATGTTACCGTTGCTCTTTGTATCTTCATAATGTGCTATTATTTCCTCCGTAAGAATTGAGTAGGTGACAAGTGGTTTACAAGAACAAAGCCATTTATACCATACAAACTAATTAGGTTCTAAATATAAATATGCAATACGTACCTTTTGTGAGGGTTGCAATTCCTGTAGATTAAAAATATTGTTCCATCTATAGTATCCATGTTACCGAATCCTTGCCATCAAGCTTTCTCATATCTATCTTTGGAATGTGGTAGTTCTTAAACCCCACATTGGAGTCTCTAAAATCATAATTCATATTCATTTTGTCCTCATCATGATTTTCATGAATTACCTTGTCGCCACCAAGAAGTCTTTCTTGCAACAACTTTGTCAACCCTTCCAACTTGACATTCATCTCATCCATGTCTACTTTAAAAACCTCCACGTCCCCTTTTAAGCCATCCATGTCATCTTTGGTTGCTCTTTGTGAGAGCGAAATTTGTTGCACTTGGTACTGTAACTTTGATATATCATATTTGTTGGAATTTCTAAGTCTGACACGTTAAAAACCCTTCATGCACTTTATCTGATTTATTCCTACCTACTTGTTATTTTTCCTTAACAAGTTATTTACAATGTAAATACTGAAAATAAACACCAGTGTATGCTCAACATATTACAGATCAACAACTAAAAGAAACAAGAACAAACACACCACATGACACCATTATTTTTGGACCAATGTCCCTGGAAAAACCCAATGCGGGAAAATCGATGCAGCTATCTGAGGGTTTTCTTATTAAGCAATATCAAAGTACAATCTAGGTGCCGAAACTGGCCTACCCAACAGAGAATTTCCTTAACAGCGATACCTCACAATTTGAGAGAAACCTCCTGGCTGAAACCCAGGCTCCTCATCACAAAACAGCTCTGCAACCCCAGTGTCTGCCCAGTCTAGACTGCGTCAGCCCCTCTCTATCTCACGTTGGCCCTTTTATACCGGTGGCTGCGATGATTGTTTCTTCTCCCAAGTCTGACCCCAAATCTTTCTGAATAGCTGCAGCAGTCTTCTTCTTCTTGCCCTCGGACTTCTTAGGTGTCAGCTCTGGATGCAGAATCCAACAATGCTCATCATCATGCCCCTCCTTTTTATAGTGAGTGCATGAAGCTTTGCCTTTCTGTGCAGTATTAGCTTTCCTTGCTTTCCACTTCTGCTTTCTTTTCTCCTTGCTCTTGCTTGCAGTGGGTTGGGATGGTCCCCCAACTTCTGGATTCCCATTCTTTCCTCTCGCTTCTAGATGAGTAGCTTGTACAGATACTTCATCTATACTAGTGGGATTAAACATGAGGATGGTATGCCTCGTGTAGCTGTGTAGACCACCAATGTACTTTAAAAGAGTTTTTGGTGACTCTAACGAGATGCCCAACATCAATGCTCTCTTTCTAAATTCTTGAGTATACCCTTGCACACTTTGCCCTTTCAACTGCCAAAGAGTTTGCCAACTCATCATGGCTTGTTGCATGTAGGCCAATGGATAGAACTGCTTTTTGATTGCAGCAACAAATTCACTCCAGACAGAGATGGTCTTACCATGTCTTTTCATATTAGCTTGGGTTCTGCCTTCCCACCAAACCAAGGCAGTGCCTCCTAGGTGTAGGCTTGCCAACTGAATCTTACTCTTATCCGAGTCTATGTTCTGTACTCTGCAATACACATCAATTTGTCTAATCCAATTCTCCAACTTTTCAGCATTTAGCTCTCCATCATATATAGGCAAATCAAATTTAACATCTAGTTTAATCAAGGATGCTTTCTTATTATGCACAGGGCTATTAGGAGGTGTAGGAAAGCTTTCCTCTTTCCCTTTTCCTCTTGAGCGATCATGGGAATGAGATTCATCTTCTTCTTTATCTTGTTTGGATCCTGATGAATCTTCATCCTTATGCTTTCTAAAGTCCCTATACATTTCTTCTACCATAGACTTTATAGCTAGGAAACTCTCTATGAATTGAGGGTCTGGCCCTATAGAACCTTCTTTTGACATTGTCTTCCGAGAATAGACTCTCCCAATTTCAGGATTAGTTTCCACCTACTCTCCTTCTCCTAATTTGAGCTTTGATCTAGTGAGCATTCACAGCTAAACCAACACAAGCTTGTCTAACCTTACAACCTAGTGCTCTGATACCACTTGATCTGATAATCACCATATAAGTGACCTCAGTTGAAGATTTATTATACAAAAGGTATTACAGACTCACGTACTGGTGTGTGTTCCGTGCTATTCAAGCAACGGATCCATCAAATTGCCAATACACAGACATTTAAATGGAAAGACAGCAGAGAGATACAATAAGCAACACAAAGACAAAAACAGTTTTTAATAAGCAGTTCACCCTATTCTCCAGGGCTACGTCTCCGGTCGAGCTTCAGTGGTGGCCTTGTTTTATTGTGTCTGACAGCAGAGAAATTACAATACAGGGACTCAATGTGAGTTCTCCTGAAGCAGATTTTGCTTGGCAGGGTGGTTCTTAGATTCCCCAAGCCACTTGGAGTACACAGATTCTTGTTCTTCCTACCAGCGCTGTGACCCTCAATCTACAGTGGAAAGAGCCAAATGTGATGCTCAGTCTGGACAGATTCCTCTATGGGAAGCTTCAATCTTCAAGCTCTCTGGTGCTCGATGTTGCCTGTGGTCAGCTCGGCCCTCTGTCTCCTCTGCTTGGCTTTACTGTTCTCTGTGTTCAGTCCTCTTCTCGAGGTGCACTGTTCGCTATCTCTCTTGGTCGCTTGGACTCCTCTCAAAATCCCCTTTCGGCTGTCTCTGTTCATCGCTTTAACCATTCGATCCTTATGCATGTTCAGTTCCTCTCCCGCCTGCGTCGATTCACCTTCTACAGTTGCGCTTGGAGTTCCCTGTTCGACGTCAGCATGAACGCTCGGGAAGTGGCCACGTGTCTCCATCTAACTGGTGCCAGCATGCTTCGTCGGTTCGTTTCTTCCGTTACGTCATGTATGCGTTCTTTCTCCACCATGGTGGTCAAACGGACTCCAAATCCCTTTAAAACGCGGCTTAATCCCTTGTCGATTTCGCTTCCTCCATCGGGCGCAATCTCAACCGTCCGATTTGGGCTCCTCCAGATCCAACGTCATACGCACGTCAAGCGCGGTTGACTTGCTCGACTGATAGCGCGCGATCATGGCAGTTTTTCTCTCACCTCCGCTGCCACGCATCGATCGCTGAGTGGGATCGCTCCGCTCTCCTCCAAAACCACTTACCATTCAAGGGCGCCCCGATCGATACCACTGTTTTTGAGAGCGCAGGTCCCGCCTTTGTCCTTTAGCACTTTTTGTTTCTCCGCGCACGGTTCTCTAGCCCCAAACGCGACCGAGTGCTTAAGGCATTTCCATTTTAGCCTTGTTTTCCCAGCGATGCGCGACCCGGGGCTCCCAAGGGTTGCTTTGACCTCCTGCGCAGTCTCCATGGGCCTCGGTCAGCGCGCTTTGACCGAGGTTCTCGTCGTTCCACATCGGCTGCCATGGCCACTGGTTCAAGGCGTTTTTTTTATCGTTGTTTTGGAATTTTCAAGGATTTGTTCAACTTGATACAGTCAAGGTTCTTGACAGTCTTTTGTGGATCCGATTCGGATCAAGAACCATGGTTGTAATCTTAAAAATAAATTTTTTCATTAAAAATTAATTATTTTATGTATTTTTTTCAATTCTGGTTTATTGAATCCAGTTCGATCCGATTTGATTCAGTTCTGGTTCGAATCCCAGTTAGATAGGCAATCGGTTTGAAACACAATTCCAATTTTAAAAACTATGGATTACACCAAAACTCACACAAAATGTCCACTCACGAATACCATTTTTTCACCAATTAATGGATGGAAATGAGCCACACAATAAGCCACAAAAGAACACAGGCAATTGTGAATCCGTGACAGAACATGCAAGTCGCAAGTTTGAATGAGTTTTTACAAATTATGGTAGGATTTAGAGGTCTAATTCAAGATTTTTATAACACTTTCGTACTTAGGTGTGGAAGGGAATAGCATCTCAAAATTCAAATCAAGTTCTACATCCATGGTATATGTTGAGATTTTAGAGATCTTCTTATGAGATTTTATTCATTCAATTTCATTACAAAGCAATTACACAGAAGATCTTCAACCCTAGACATTAGGATCATAAAGAAACAGCCAAATCAAGAACACAAGTACTTACCCTAGGAAAACCCACATGGGTGAAAAACCCAGCAACATTTTTCTCGGAGAAAGCATCAAGTTCAACACAAATGCAGCAGTCAAATAAAAAGGTTTAACAAACCAACCATATGGATAGGTCAAACCTGGGCCAAACTTCATCGTAGTCAAGTCAACATGCTCCTGCAACTCATATATTTGCATTCAAGGGTTCAATCATGCAACTTACCTTTATTACCAGAGATACGTCCTTACTTTCCAGTGAAAAATTATGCCAAAGATAAACTTCTTTACTACCTCAGGTTTGTCTCCTTTTTACCTTTAGATTAAACTCTTTATTCAGCCTCAGATTAGGCTCTTTGCTTGTGTAAAACTAGGCTCCTTTCTTGCCTTAGACCTTTGCTTGCCTTAGTGTTTCGCTATCCTCAGACATAACCGAATTGCTTGTTCGGAGGGAGGTCGAATAGCACATAGTCTTTTACTGGGCCAAATGGGTGCCTCTTAGGTTAGGATTGACTTGGCTTCTTTTGGAGCCAAAAAATTCTAATTTTAAGAATTCAAATTTTCTTCTTTTCAAAAGAGCATGAAGAGAACGCTTTACAATATTTTTCTTTTGATCCAAGCATGAAGAACATGCTTTATAAATTCATCAATGACTACAATAATAATTATGAAGACCGACCATAGCTACGAAAATTCAACAATCACTCTTAGCTAGTGAGGTATTCATAACCATTGTCCAGATTTTCTCATGTTCACACATTTCTCTAAGTAATGGTTACAACAAATCCAAGTACCATAATTGGGTCAACAATTGTGACACATGGTACATTGATAGCATCAATCATTTATCATAATTTGGGTCAGCACTTCAAGCCTATGGGATATCCTCACTATAATTCAGGTCACTGCTTCAGACAAACGGTAAATTAACTGCATCAACTAATCCCATCATTTGGGTCAGTACTTCAGACCTATGGTGTGTGCTCACTATAATACAGGATAGTACTTCAGACACATGGGACATCATTCAACATACAACTAGTCATAATTCAAGTCACTACCTGACACATGGCATCCAATCTAGTCTTGGTTCACCATCATTCAGGTCAATGACACATGGTGAACCACCAAAGGCCAGACTCTAGCAGTACAAAACATAACTCGATGCTAAATGAATATGATGCTCCAGGACCATTCTTCCTAATTCAGGGCATATATGACATAGGAAGAATGTCATATTCGGCCTCTGCAATACCTAGTGTGACAGATGTTTGCTTCATGCTCATTCAATAAATTATAACAAAGCCCAAACTGAAGCGATATCCTTACAAACTCTTTATGTCTTCAACACTCTCTACCCAATCTAAAAATTGCAATTGTACTTTACCGTTCGAGACAGATCTCAAATCATAACTGACTTTTGCCATGATCAACTGTATTACGTGGTACTCCAACCCATGTTGAGCAACATGCCTTGGCTCATAAAACTGATCAACTTCCTTTTACTAGGTCTATCACCATAGTTGCTTTCCTGTCATCCTGACTAGGTGCTTCATCTCCACTTTTGTTTTTCATCATATTATCTATTTAGTCTAACAATGTCAGTGACAGTTCATCATCTCAAACTTTGAGGTCAACTCCCTCTGAAGTTAAAACAGGGCTCTTTGACTGCTCCCTCTATTACAACAACAATTCTTTTTGTCAAGGTTGCTACATGAGTCTTTCTGCTTCCATTAGAGATGAACCATATAGGATCATCCTTGATCCATTAAGCCAAAAATACCAAGCCTGAGTCTGTGTCCAATCGTACAAAGCCTTCTTCAATAATGAGACTTCTTCTCATGTACCTCAAAAGCCCTAAGTTGGTTCCATGTGCACTTCTTTCTCAACTTCATTGAGAGAAACGATCTTTGCATCCACCTGGTGCAATTTACAAAGCAATAGTTCTAACAAAAGTGTACCTGACCATTGGATCAAATCTTCTTCTTAGGATCCTCTCCCTCATTCTGGGAGAACATTCTATTGTTAATTTTTGCTTTGTACTTGTCTATGTTGTCATTTGTTGCATGCATAGTTCAAAAACTTGCTAATCTACTAACTCCCTCTAAACTCGAATTTCATCTAGCATAATATCTCTCAACTCAAATCATGATTCAAGGAAAGTCCTCTTGTCACATGCTTTGCTTCATTCTTTCACTTCTTCCATCTATTGCCAAAAGCCTTGGAAGCCTTCAACACATACCTGCAATCCTCACTAAGAGGCCATGGAAGAAGAATTATGGCCAAGCAATGAATACAAAGACAAGAGATTAACTAATAGTAATAACAATAGTAATAATCAAAGAAGGGAGACATAAGGTACTTAACATTTGAGGATGATAGGAGAATGTCAACTCCCTCTTAACCTTAGCTTTCTTGTATCCATCTCGCAACTTTATTACTCTCACCCACATCATCATCATGATGTCCTTTCTAGGGTTTCTAGCCAGGGTTTTATTTCCAAAACCTAGGACTTTAATGCCCTTCAAATATTAGTCTAGGGTTTACAAACCCTTTTTTGATCCAAGGGCCTAAAGCTTTCTTATTCAAAGCTTCTTTTAGCTTCCTAGAGTCTTCAAACCCTAGATATCCTAGAGTTTTTCATATCCAAGACTTTTAGTCTTCCAAACCCTAGACTTTTACAAGTCCATTGTTATGTGTAATTTCTTCTTTCATATTCCATTATCCAAGCATGCTTGAGCATTACTAGCAATTCAACTAACATTGATTTTTGGGCCTTTCAACCCAAGTAGCCTACAAACATCGAGTTCTGCAAATCACTCATTTCTTCATTGTGAGCTTATCATATCAGCATATAAAAAGCAAGTATGCTACTCCTGAATCAAAATGTTAAAGATCCTTGAAATTAATATATATATATATAATATATATATATATCACCTCAGCGTTTCAAACATTCTTGCTAGGGTTTGTTCCTGATATGCTCAAGTAGTCACCCATGTTCTCTTCAAGCTTTATCGAGCTACAATTCCAATACTCTAGCAACCAATCCATATAAGAAGACACACTTATACTAGGTTACTGCTTTAACAATTTAAGAATGATTTTGACTTTCTTCTCATAAGAACACTTTCAAATCTGTAAATGACTTGCTCTGGTCTTCAAAAATTTGAAGAGGAACTCAGCCTCTATTTCACTGTGAGATTGTTACACCCAAGATGCAATGACCGTGATCCTCTCATTGACGTGGAAGATTAGAGTCCAAAACTTTTTACTCCAAGCAATAAATGGCTTCGTTGGTATTTGTGTTTCCCTGGCCACACTTCATGTGATTGTATTAAGACTAACTTCAAACAAAGGGCACTAGGAGATTAAGTAACTCAGTTTCTTCAATCTAGAAATGACTCAACCCCTTTGATCTTCTTCAAGAGCTAGTATAACGGAGGTGTAACCTTTTCGAACACGTTTGCCTTTTTGGATTTATATTAGTGCAAGATGTCAGAAACAATGTGGCTTCTGCTTCAGAAATACAACGGCAAGATCTTTCAAGGAAAGAACATAGATCTGATATGCCATACTTCAAATGCCTATGGTCACATATTACTCTTGTGACTTTGTCTTGCCATAATTCAAATTGTGATACTATCATTACCCTTATAAAATACCTTCATGCTTCTAACTTCTTTAATCGTAACTGCCCTTTGAGGGATAGATCAGACCTAGCAACAAGCTTCAGAGTTTTGTTAGTCCTTTTCCAAGATCTCATACTTGTCATCATGGTTTCGTGCTTTGCATGGAAGCAATGAGCTTTCCTTAAAACCAATATGTTTTGCATAAGCCATAACAGATCTTCAAGATAGCAATATGGTTAACTAGCCATATAGACCATTTATAACATCTCAAAGGAATGTAATCTAATCTTTCTTGAATCTTCCAACGCTGACAATGTTGTTGAGCGGCAACTTGATCGCTTGGATAGATTCAGACATGCAAAATCGTTTCAAGAATTTGATAATTAGATTCCACATCTTGAAGTGGGGGTTCCTATACAAGATCAATCTGTGGAATCTTCTTCTAAAGTACTCTCTCCCCCACATGAAGCTCCAGCCACTGACAATACTTTGAGTGATCTGATAGACAGAATTGGGAGACTCAATCTTGATTCAGTCCCAACTTAGTCAACTAAGAAGCCTAGGTCATCTCAGAAAGGTCCTCCAAAATCGCTGACAAAGACAATTGGAAGTGTTCATCCTAATGAGGTTAGAAAGACAGGAACAAGAAATTCAAATCGGCAAAATGGAGTTGATGTAGGCGATTATGATTCACCTGTTGATATGGTTGCTTCTTATGATTGTGAACTAAATTTGTCTACGGATTTTGAACCAACTTCCTTTAAAGAAGTTGCTTCTCATGATGAATGGAAAGAAGTGATACAAAAGGAGTATGATGCCTTCATAAAGAATGGCACTTGGAATTTGGTTGATCCTCCTTTGGGAACCAAACCAATTAGCTGCAAGTGGGTCTACAAGAACAAGTATAAATTTAATGGCTCACTTGACAAGCACAAAGCCGAGCTTGTTGAAAAAGGTTTTGCACAGAAGGAAGGGGTCAATTATGAGAAGAGTTTTGCCCCCACAGCAAAATGGGCTACCATCCGGACACTCTTTGCCTTGCCAGCTCAGAACAATTGGAAAGTCCATCAAATGGATGTTAAAATTGCTTTCTTGAATGGAGATCTGATAAAAAATAAAAAAAATTAAAAAAAAAAAAAAAAAATGTTTTTATGTCCCATTTAGAAGTATGCAAACTTGTGAAATCCTTGTATGGCCTCAAGCAAGCATCGCAAGCCTGGTACGAAAAGTCAATTGGGCATCTTCTGAAACTCAACTTCAAACATTATGATCTTGATGATGCAACTTTGTTTGTCAAGAAAGTTGGCAAAACAATTGTATATCTTGTGGTATATGTAGATGAGCTTTTGATAACAGGGAACAATGGGAGCTACATTGCATCCATAAAGTGAGGAAAGGGTTTGAAATGACTGAATTTGGCTATGTCCACTACTATCTTGGTATTGAAGTAACTCAACATCCGAAGTATATTTTCCTCTCTCAAAAGAAGTTCATTGGAGATCTGTTGAACAGGTTTGGCATGGTTGAATGCAATCCTTTGAGTACTCCATTGGAACATAACTTAAAGCTCACATCCATTGAACGAAAAGAATTTGAGAAAGCAACAAAGTATAGACAGCTTATAGGAAGTCTCAACTACCTGACTACTACTAGACCAGACATTTCGTTCGTTGTTGGAATCCTCTCCAGGTTTATGCAAAAGCCTTGTGGGGGCAATGGTCTGTTGCAAAAAGAGTTCTATAGTACTTGAAGGGAACCCAAGAGTTTGGACTCAAGTATACACAAGTGGGCGACTTCAGCTTGATTGGATACTCTGATTCAAACTTCGATGGAGACAAAGACACTGGGGTATCTACATCAGGTTATGCTATGAGTCTTGGATCAAGAGTTGTCTCTTGGAGATCATGCAAACAATCAATTCCAACAGATTCCACAACAGACGCAGAATATGTGGCAATAGCTGAGGCAACAAAAAAAATTGTGTGGCTCAAGAAGATTCTGGAAGATTTGTCGGTGCAACAAGTGCATTAAACTCCACCCATGATTGACAACACCTCTACAATAAAGTTGGCCAAGGACCCAAAGTTCCATGATCGAACGAAGCACATCAATACAAAATACCATCTAATTTGACATCATGTTGACGCCAAGACAATCCATCTATGCCATTGTTCCACTAATGAGCACTGAACAGATGGTAGACATCTTCACCAACGCACTTGGAAGAGAAAAGTTTGAAAGATTCAAAACGATGCTTGGACCTAATCATTGGGGGGAATTTTGGCACCTAATCATTGGGATTGGGTGAATATTTGTAAATAATGTAAATACTAAATAATGGAGAATAGGAAATGAAGAGACACTCGGAGGTGAAAACCAATAATCTCTCCCTCCTTGTATTTATCCATGAGCAATCTTAATGAAGAAACAAAATTCATTTGAGGAGTTACCTCCTGGCCTGACATATCTTTTATTCATTCAATTTCATCATAAAGCAATTACACAAAAGATCTTACAACCATAGACACTAGGATCATAAAGAAACAGCCAAATCAAGAACACGAGCATTTTCCTTGGAAAACCCACATGGAAGAAGAACCCAGCAACATTTTCCTTTGAGAGATCATCAAGTACAACAAAGATACATTAGCAAACTAAAAAGGTCGAACAAACCAACCATATAGCTAGGTCAAACCTAGGCCAAACATTCTCCTAGTGAAGTCAAACATGATCCTGCAACTCGTGTTGAAAGGTGTAACTAGGTTCGATCTTCATAATGACATGTAATTATGATTTTATGTAAATTGATGTAAATAAGAAAAATGAAATTATTATATTGAGAGTCTTTAGGGTCTATTTGTCATCTAGTCATAAAATATAAGAGTCATTGTCATGTAAATGAAGTCATGTTACACTTTGTAAAAGGTCATCTTATCTATGTAAAGTATCCTCCAAAGAACTTGTCACCAAACTTCATTAAGTCGGCCTACAAACATTGAAGAAGTTGCCAGAACAAGTCGACCTACATCTAGTTGTCAAGTCAGCCTAAAGACCCAAAGAAGAGGGGTATAAGTAGGGGAACTCGGCCTCCTTTCTAAGTATCAAGTTCGAACTACATCTAGTGAAGAGAAGTGTGAAGAAGCAAGCAGAAAAAAAATTAATAAAAAATTAATAAAAAAAAAAAATATATATATATATATATATATATATATATTTCTCTAAGGCCAAAAGGACACTCTTCTAAGGTAAAAAGAAAGAATCTTCTAGGGCAATCGAAGCAAAATGTTTTGGAGTAGCGAAATAGATTCTTCTAGGACAGTGAAGTAGATTCTTCTGGGGCAGCGAAGAAGAGATCTTCTGGGAGGCGACATATAGGTCTCTTTTGGGACAGCGAAGAAGGGATCTTTTGGGAGGCAACATATAGGTCTCTTTTTGGATAGAGGAGGAAGGAATCTTTTGGGATAAAGAAGTAGAGACTGAGTTTTTCAAGAAGACTTAGAGATTGGGATTCTCTAGGGAAATTGTAAAGGTGCAGCACAAGACGTAGAGATCAAGTTTCTCTAGAAGGAGCTAGAGTAAGGAAAGCAAGGAAGCTTAGGTTGGTGACAAGGTTCTTGAAGAGGATACTAGAGTCAAGGGTAAGTGTCATGGTCTTCGTACTTATTAATTGAAGATCTAGAAGAAGAATTTTATCGGGTTTTCCTCTCTAGAGGTGATAGGTTTTGGCCCTGGCTAGAGAAGCCTATATTTTGTGTCACTTGTCTTTATTTTGATAATTGTCTTGATGAAAAAGAACATACTAATAAGCTAACAAAGTGAAAGATCATAAGCAAAAGAAGAACAAGCACATCACAAGCAATTATCAAGCATAGAAATTGTTAACATTGAATGCCCTAGATTTCTCAACATGGTATCAGATCTAATGTGTTGAAGACAAGAAGGAGCAGACAAAGCAAGCTGACACACAAATCAAGCTTCAAAAGGGGAATCAAAGCAAGTCAAAGGTTATCAACAAGTCCAAGATCTAAATCATAGAAACCCTAGATTGAAGAAGGAAGCAGGAAGAAAGATTGAAACCCTGGAAGCACTTCAAATCATCATAAATCAAGCTTTCTCATCAATCACTCAAGAATAAGGCCATCCATCAACATCAAGAAGGAGGAGGAAGCAAGCATCAATTTGACAAGTAAGTCCATGACTATATCTAATAATATGAAAATGTCTTTTTGCAAGGAAAGTGATACACTAGTTGGGGCTATAAACTTCCTTGCATGGAAGAAAAGGACTGACCTCAATCTTATTGAGAATGAGGTTATGGTTCACATTAAGGGATCAATAACCCAGCCTCCAAAAGAAGATACTCAAGCTCGTGTTAAATACATGAAGGGAGAAGTGAGAGCCCAAAGGATTCTTATAGAATCTATAAAAGACTCTCTAATCCCATATGTATCAAAATTAGGAATTGTAAAGCTATATATGACTAACTAGTAGAGTTGTTTTCTGTAAGTACTATAGGAGAAGTAATCTCCTTAAGGTGAGAAATCTACAAACTAAAGATATCCAAGGAAGATGGAATAGCCTCATACTTCATGAGGATATCAGAAATTCGAGATCAACTACAAGAACTAGGAGAAGTTACGTCTGACAAAGAAATGACCACATTAGTACTACATACACTACCGGAAGAATGGGGTAACTTCACTTCAAGCTTATATGGGAAGAAAGAGACTACTCCATTTCAAGATTTATGGTCACTATGTAAGATCGAAGAAACCAGACTAAAGGCAATGATTGATGTCAGACCAAGTGAACAGAATCAAGCATATGCTACAATGACAAGAAGAAACGGAAAATTTGGAAAGTTTGGTCCTTCAAAGAAAAGATACAGCAATAAGATAAGGTGCTCCGGATGTCAAGAACTTGGACAATACAAAAGAGATTGTCCTAATCGTGGTAAGGACAAGAGGAATCGAGAAGGAGCACACATCACTAAACAAGTGCAAGAACCTAAGTCCAAGAAGCCTAAGAATGAAGAAGTAAAAGATATCTACTATGACGGAGATGATCTTCTTCTCAAGAATGTACTTTTCATTTGTAAATTAAGGTCTTGATGTAGTTTAAAATTAGATAGGATGCATCTCGTCAGAAAAATTGCATAAAAACATTAGAAGTAAGAGCTCATGACATGGCAAGAAAGTATGTCTAGTCCAAATCCTACTAATTAGGAAGCTCTTAGGAAACATCATCAGTATTTATAAGAAGCAAAGATCATCATCCACTGGGATTATCATAGAAGAAAACACCTGTCGAATGAGGACATAAAATATCCTCAAGTTTCTCTGATAGAATTCTCATCAAAGGACTCACCGATAGAAAAAGGAAGCAAAAGTTTTTCATTAGGAATTCCAATTTGTGGGATTCATGTTAAAATTTCTGTTTTCCCACCCCGGTTTTCAGTTTCTCCTTATTTCTCCCATGTAGTTAAATGCCCTTTCCCATAACCATACATTCAACAAGCTGGAAAAAATAA